>JAJLVW010000082.1:0-53247 GCA_030570535.1 Starmera pachycereana
CTTTTGAGGAATTATCATTGATTCTGAGTTCCGCACTCCATTACATGATTGTTTGATATAATAATTTTAAAAAAGAGTTGACAGGAATTTAAGTGAATTAAAAGAAAAAAAGAATAGATTTAATTAAGATCAAGTGAAGAGGAAATAAAATGGAAAGAAAAAACAAGAAAAGAAGAACTAAATCCAACAGGATAGAAAACTGAAATAGTCAATTAATTCCAACTACTAAACAAATAAATATGGAAATTATTAAATAGTTAAGTAAATAGAATTAAAACTAATAGATGTTATATGACAAAAAAAAAAAAATCTTTTTATGTATACTTCCAAGTGGTAAGGTAATTATTGTTGTATTTTGAGCCAAATTGTACAAGTTCCAAGATAAGAATTTCAAATATTTGAAAATAATCGTCCAAAAGCTCGAGTAAATATACGTTCAATTAATAGACTTCTAATTATTAGTTTAATGAGAATATAAACAGCAATAATATGAATAAGGATGAGATTGAACTGGAAAATTGAAATAAAACAACAATTTTAAAACTGGTTAATTAATCAATTTCAGGAATTAAAGTAAAGCGATTACAAAAAATTACACTAAAATTTTTTAAACAGAAAATAATATTTATAGCAATTAGGGAGATCTAACTATGGAGTCTCGTTATTGGAACTTGAAAGAAAGGATAGTGCGAAATATTTAAAGTCGAGTGATGTAGTGAGGCAGACACAGTTTGATGTGTTAATTGATGATATGATTTTGATGATTTTGACGAATAATTCAATTTGAATAGAAAATTTCATTCCAGTAATAATTCTTTGGAGTTTGAAGTATTCATCGATGATATAAATAAGTCTGATTCTGCTGATCAAATAAATTGTACTGATGAAAGTGATTATAGTCAGGATGGTGATGATGTTGTTTAGCAGGAAAAGGAACCTTCAAACTTCATTAGCTTAACACCAAACAAATCAAGCAAGATAATTCAAGATCAACAAATCCCAGAACAAAGAATATTTGGGCGGAAATTGGATGACGAATTTAATGAGTTAATGAAATTAGAAGAAACAAAATTCAATGGAATATCATCCGAAAAAGATTAATTGCTTTCAAACTCAATTTATCCAAACAGTGATTATTCTGAATATGAAGAAGACTCTGAAGAAGACCAGAAGTCTGATAATGATTTACTCTTTGAACTGGATGTTGAACATGAAAAAATAACTAAAGAAGAAGTAATTCAAGAAGAAATCACTCAAAAAGTATTCAACTGAGAACCTGCCAATAAACATGAAAACTCTAAAAGCGTTAAAAAGGCTAACGCTAAGAAAACTAGAAAAGCTAAAAAAAAAGCGATTAAATCGAACAGAGATTCAAAGAACACAAAAAAAAAAAAAAACTGAAATGAACAAAGCTATAGAATATGAAATTCAGAAATATCTATATGAAACCAAGAGCAGAATATGATTTGTTAAGTAGATATTTTAAAGAATTGTACTTATTTACTTGCTTAGAACAACAAACAAGTTTTGCACCAATTGAGTAATTTCAACTTGAAAGGATAGACAGAGATGAATATATTTTAGAACTTACAATTGAATATACAGATGAATTAAAGAAAAATATCTCATTTGCAAATTTCATCAGACCTCGAAAATTACTGTTTAAACATTCAGATGGGTTATTTTTACAAAGAAAATCTAAGAAAAATTCAAAATCAGCTGAGATAGAAATTATTATGGGAGTGTTTTGTTATTAATTGTAAGCTAATAGAAGTAGATTTGAAAATTCACAATTGAAATAAAGCCAAAAATTTGCTAACAGAATTTGACAATATGAAGTTAACTCAATGATCGGAGATTACTAGTAGATCTTTGGTGTCAATGGCTAAGTTATTAAACCCTTTAATAGAAAATTTGGTATTAGGTAAAAAACCAGAGAATTCCAACTTGAAAGAGAAAAATCTTAAATCCTTTAAAGCTTATTCCAAAGAACATTTTAATGATCACAAAAACAATCAATAGATCATGTTTTGAATGAAGCTGTTAACTAATAAACGGACCACCAAGAACTGGTAAAACATCAACTATTTATGAAATCATTTTACAAATTTTGTCTTAAGATGATAATGCAAAACTACCAATTTTGGTCGTGGTCCACTCAAACGTTGCAGTTGATAATATTACAGAATCATTATTGAAATTTTAAGATATGTTTCCCAAATTAAATATGTTAAAAATTATTGCAGATAAAATTCAAAGTTTTTATAATGAAAATCATCTTTTTGAAGAGACATGTATAGTAAAATTATTTAAAGTTTAACCCCTGATTTATTAGAAATTAAAAAAAGTTTTGGAAAAAATCAAGAAGTTAGTGTTAAAGATAGAAAACGTTTACTTAAAACTGTTTACAAGAAAAGTACAGAATTGTTGAGAAATTATTTAAATGTGATTTTAGCAACAACAGTTGTGACAGGAGCAGGTGTTTTTAGAAATTTGACAAAAAATTCCCAGGCTAATTATGGATGAAAGTACACAATCTTTAGAAACAACCAGTATAATTCCATCAAGTTTAAATGGTATCAATAAATTGATATTTGTTGGAGATGACAAACAATTAAATTCTGTTTTAGATATTAATTATTTAGGAAGTTCACTATTTGAAAGGTTATTGAAAAGATATGATGAAGTTAATATGTTGGATACTCAATATAGAATGTATCCTCAAATCAGTTATTTCCCAAGAAAATTCGTTCATGATTGGAAATTGAAATGATTAGAAAATCTATGGATTGGATCCACTTTGTTTTATTGATTACGATAATCAATTGGAGGTGAAAGAAACTCGGGAAAAACATTTTGTAAGAGAAATCACTCATTCATTTAAAAACCCATTTGGAACAAATTTAGTTATTAATTTAATTATCAATTTGAGAAATGAGAAACAAATCAATTTAAATCAAATCAGTGTTATTACATTTTATTCAGAGCGAAGAACTTTAATTGCAAATATGATTCAACACAATAAAGATATAACCCCAACAAATGAATCAATTAAAGAAGAAATATATGATGATTTAAAACCTAATAAAACATCAGCAGTTAAAACAATCTGTGGTATCAAAGTAAGTACAATTGAAGCATTTCAAGGATAAGAAAGTGATATTGTGAAAAAAAGTAATAAAACTCATAATTTGGGATATCTACATGATGTTAGAAGATTAAATGTTGCATTAGATAGAGTTAAAAGTTCATTATTTATTGTTGGGAATTTCAAAGTGTTTAAACACCGAGAAACCAAGTATTTGGAAAGAATTCATTGGATATTTACTAGATTATGTTTGTATTAAATCGGAACAAGATGTTGTCACATAGATTGATTAAATTCAAAAGTTATCTCCATACTACTGTAGCTGATATTTCATTATATATTTGTTGAAAACAGTTATGTGATTTTATACGTCATTAATTTCACCAGCTCCAAAAAAGAATCTTTTACCATAATAATAAGTATGAACAACTCCCATTGAAGTTAAAACCACTGGCCAAATTTTCCCATGTTTAAGGGAGTTAAAAGTAGATCTTCCATTAACTAATAAATATAGAGAACTCCAAGCAGTTATAAAACCAGAACCATCTTCAATATCACCTTCTTTTATAATCCAACCACCTAAACCCATAGCAGAACCGAAAAAGATGGAATTAATTGGAGATGGACCAATTTTAACAGTTTGAAGTTGTTTAGTTAACAGCGATCTTGATTGTTGTTCAAGAACTACTTGTTTTGAAAATAATGGAGTTATTAATAAAGATGTTGCAAATGTCCATGGTAAAATTGGAGTTTTAGTAGAAGAATAAAGTTGAGTTGAAATTGATTCTGCTGGAGAGTTTGCAGGAGGAATTGAAGCCATATTTAATCTAGTCCTTTATTTGTAGGTGATTGATGTTTAAATATTTAAAGTTGCTACTTTAAATGTTGGAAATTTCATGCACTTTATACTATTTTGCTAAATGTAAAACTGAAATTTTGCTCTACTTAGAAAACTACATGTATATAAAATAAAATAAAATAAAATAAAACCCATCCTTCAAATTAACTAACTAGTATACAAATAACCATTTAAAAAGAAACCTTAAAAACCAGAAGTTCCCAAAACTTATGATCTTTCACCTCTTAATCTTCTGGCTAATTGGATATCTTTCTTTTGAATAGTGACTCTTTTAGCGTGGATAGCAGCCAAGTTGGTATCTTCAAATAAGGAGACTAAATAAGCTTCAACGGATTCTTGTAAGGCACCGATAGCAGAAGATTGGAATCTTAAATCAGTTTTGAAATCTTGAGCGATTTCACGAACTAATCTTTGGAATGGTAATTTTCTAATCAATAATTCAGTGGATTTTTGGAATCTTCTGATTTCTCTTAAAGCAACGGTACCTGGTTTATATCTGTGTGGTTTTTTAACACCTCCAGTAGCTGGGGCTGATTTTCTGGCAGCTTTAGAAGCTAATTGTTTTCTTGGTGCTTTACCACCAGTGGATTTTCTTGCTGTTTGTTTGGTTCTTGCCATTATGACTTAATGATTTCAAACTCATAAAAAAACGGAAACGAAATTAAGGAATTTGCAAGGTTTTTATAGTTTATGAGGTGACGTTTGAGAAAGTTGTGCATTTTGCTGCTTCTGTGGTCTTTTACCGCTGTTTTTTTTTCCCTCTCAAAACTCAGCATGACACAAGCGTGCTGTAAATTGCACGGCCAGGAGTAAATATCAGTCTGTCTTTTAGAGAACAGCCAATCAGAACGCGTTGTTGATGTTTGATAATACTTATAGGTGTTTTAATCATTGGAAGCAGCTGAAAGTTGGGTATATGGTCAACTAGACTACAAGGAAAACAAATATCTAACTAGATTGCAAAAATTCTGGCTGGAAAACCGATTTAAGACCGTGTTTACAATAATTTGCTACCCAAAATAAACAAATGCTCAGATTTACACTGCAGACTTAGATTTACGCAGTTTTTGCTTTCCTTATTTTTTTTTGTTTTTTTTGCCTTTTATTCCTTTTGTTTATTTGTTGTTGTTTTGCACTTGTCTTGTTATATATAAATACAGCGCGATTCCTCTATTTATAGGGTGTTGTAAATAACTCATAATCAAAATACAAATAAATTTAATCAACAATGTCCGGTAGAGGTAAAGGTGGAAAAGGTTTGGGAAAAGGTGGTGCTAAAAGACACAGAAAAGTCCTTAGAGACAACATCCAAGGTATCACCAAACCAGCTATCAGAAGATTAGCAAGAAGAGGTGGTGTCAAACGTATCTCAGGTTTGATCTACGAAGAAGTCAGAAGTGTCTTGAAATCCTTCTTGGAAAACGTTATCAGAGACGCTGTCACTTACACTGAACACGCTAAAAGAAAAACTGTTACTTCTTTAGATGTCGTCTATGCTTTGAAAAGACAAGGTCGTACCTTATATGGTTTCTAAGCTTGTTTCAATGTATAATAGAGTTCAATCAGGGTATCGGGTGTATATTAGCTTTCAATTGATGAAAAAATGATCTAAATCTTGTTTTGTAGGTTTACTATTGATATCCAATTGTTTGAGCATTTCAATCTTGTTGAATTGTTGCTTTTCAGTGAATATTATAAACAACTGATCAGCTGCCATGGTTCTTACTCTAATAATATCATGACTCAGTAAATGAACAAGTCTTTTAAAAGCATCTTCATACCCACACTGTAAATACAAACATCTCATGATCTTAATACTAGCATCTAACCTATTGATATTCCTAGAAGTCACTTGCAAGTTATAAATTCTAGTATAAACACCTGCTATATTAAACCCTTTTGGGATTTGTAAATTCAATTCTAATAATCTTGCAACAAAATTCATAACAACAACAACAGTTTTAACTACCCTCTGTTTAACAAATTCATTGGCCTCTTTATTAACTGGTTCAGGTTTCAAATTGCTGAAAATCATCAATAACAAGAAACTTTGTTCTTCTATTTTCAATCCATCATAATATTTCAAAAACTTATTTAATGAACTAACAATTAAATCATCTGTTGATTTCAATGCACCACCAACAAAACAATACCCTTTTAAAAATTCTTTTGTAGCAATCTTATCATTCATATAATACTGATGGAAAAATTTCAATAATTCATTGAAATACTCATCAATACTAAAATCTTCAACAACTAACTCAACTTCTTTGAAACGACATAATAGTATAAATGCTTGTTTTCTTAAATTATCAATTGGTTCACATGCTAATCTTAACAGCCTTAACTCTATCATTTCTTTATATCCAACAAACACTTCAAAATTATGATCAATACAATTAATAGCTGACATTCTAATCTTACTTCCAACATCTCCTTGTTCTGATATACTATAATCATCTAATTGTGCTATAATACATTCAACCAAGTTTTTATCATGATACTGCTGAATTGTTTTCGATATTGAATCAATCATAGTGGATCTTATAATTGCATCAATTCTAATGTTTCCAACTAATTCAATGATTTTAATCACATTTGATGAACTTAATAGATTCCCTATAGTAAATGCACAATTATAGTTGTTATTTTTGATATAATACATCCATTTAGTAAAATAATCATTTGTGAATACCAAGTTTGATGTAATTTCATACAAAATTTCTGAAATTTCAGTGTTTTCAATTCTAATTATATTGAGTAAATTTGTCATTTCATTTAATTTTGGTTTATATCCAACCAAAATCAAAGTACTAAATAGTTTCAAATATGAAATCATTTGGAATTTAGAAGCTTTATGATGATCCATTTTTTCGATTTCAAATAAAGTCAAGGTTTTTTTTAAATTTTCTGAATTTGATGATAATGGTAATAATTCTGATAAACTATAGAAAATATGATACTTCAATGGAGCTGTTAAAATTTCATCAATAACTGAATCAACATTAAATTGATCGCACAACAGTTTCAAAGTTTTACAACTTAACTTACTCAACTCTTCATCATGATTGAAAACATTTCCTTTAATAAAATTAATAAAGTCTTTCCGTAAAATAGGTAAGATTTCCAAAATTTTAAAACTTATTTCACCATAAGCTTTTTCAATTGATCCTAATTCAACATAATCCAATGTTTCAATGATTCTAATATTTTTCCCATCATTTTGCTCACCACTGAATTTTTGTTGCCAAATTAAATTACCATGTCTACCTAACAATTCTTGAATAGCAGCAGTATAAGCTCTTCTAATCATTATATCTTTATCAAAACAAACAACTAATAACATCATCACCAATAAATCATAACATATATCAACATCAATTTCTTTATTATATTTGAATAATGACCAACAAATAAATGCACTTGAATCTCTAATGTTGGATCCACTAATAAATGTCCATTTTCTTTGTTGGAAAAACATGGTTATGGATAAAATCTTTTTGATTGATCTGATTCCAAAACTACTAATCAACTTCATTCTTAACAACTCTGCAATTGTTAATAAATAGGAATGTAATAAATCAGAATTAATTTCATCAATATTTGTAGTTTGTAAAAGTTTGGTTGTTTCATCAATGATATCTAATATAACATCAATTCTCGTACATTCATCTAATTTATTGATCAGTTTCCCAAATTTTCTTGCAATGATATATCTAAAATCAGTATTATTATTGTTTAAATTTGCAAAAAAAAAATTTATGATTTCTTCACATTTAATCAATTGATTTGATTCTTCTGTTAAATTATCTGTTTCAATTAGATAATATTCAATTAATTTAGAATAGATTTTAGTAATGATTTTGGTATCGCCACCTTGTTGTTTGTTCAAAAATTCATAAATTGGATATTCAATCAGTGAAAAATTTGGATCTTTTTGAAGACAAATGTTTATAACCATTAAATATCCATTTGATAAAATCTTCGTATTAAATATTATTTCATAAAATAGCATATCTCTCATTTTTTTACAATCACTTCTCATCACCAATGATGCAAGTAATCTTGATGCCAATGATTGAAGTGGATCTGGTTTTTTCAAATATTTTAATCCAATATCAAACATTTTTTCATGGACATTATTATCAAACAGCTCAAGTTTGAATGGGATAAGCACTAAAACGCAACACCAACTAAGAAGCAAGTACTCCTCTTGCCAGTGTAGTTTGTCCTTGTCAAATTGATTTAGGATTAGAGGTAGTACTTTGATATCAGTGTTCAAATAAGCAATTAGTTTTTTACCAGATATCAATTTACCAAACGTATAAAACACCTGTGGTACCCAGCCTCTAGCCACTGCTGGATCTTGTATATATGCATCTGCTAGTGCATTGATGTATACTGATAGCTGCTGATTGAGTAAATGTGGACATGGTAGAAATTGATGGATGTCTGTAAGTAATGAATCTAGTTTAAATCCGTGTGTAAGTTGAGAGTTGAATGTTATTTGATCATGGATGTTTTTGTGTAGCTCGCTGGATATCTTCGTAATCCTTGCTTCATCAATCTCCATCGCCAATTTCAATACGATCTGCCTCTACAAATTTATTTATTCTTATTCCTTCAAATTTAAGATTTTTTTTTTTTTTTTTCTCTACAATTTAATCAAAGAAAGTACTAGTCAAACATTTCATGAATATAAAATCCAAAAATAATAATAATAAAAAAAAAAACCAAAGACAAAACAAATGATAAAATGCAAGTAAACGTTGTATCTAAAAATAATATATACCCAATTAATATCCCAAAAATAAAATACAGTACAAAATACACAAAAAAACAGAAAAGAAAAAAACCTAATCTTGAATTCCTTTCCATTCACCTTCTTCTTCAGTAGCAGTAGCAGCAGTAGTAACTGGTTCCTCGGTAATTTCTTCATCGGCTTTTTCTTCTTCTTCGTCTTCTTCTTCTTCTTCAGGGTCATCTTCCTCTAGTTTCTTTCTAGGTCTATTTTCATCTTCTGGAGGCGGAACAAACCACGGTATTTTACCTCTATTAAAATCATTAATCACTAGTTTGGCAATACCTTGTTCATCAGGCTCACCACCTTTCAATAATCTACCATGTTTTCTTGCCAAAATTTCAATGAATTCAGTGGCATTATTCCAACCAGAAATTTCATAAGTTCTTTCTAAATGTTTTCTTTTACATCTTTTCAAAACTCCTGGGATATATTGTTCTGCATGTTGAACATGTTCAACTCTAACAACACCTCTAAATAAAATATCTTCAGAAGAATCTTTACTTGATGGAGGAACAATACCTGGACAATCAATTAAGAAAATTTTCTTCATTAATGTAATATATTGCCAAACTTTAGTTTCACCTGGAATTGGGGCAACTGTACAAACTTTTTTTCTTCTTAGAGTGTTAATGATACTTGATTTACCTGTGTTTGGGTATCCAATAAAACCAACTGAGATTTGTTTACGATCAGCATGTAATGATGAAAATTGACGTAATAATTGAATCAAAGAACCTTTACCAAAAGAGTTCGTAATTGAGGCATGGAATGCTAATGTTGGATAATCTTTGGATAAATATTTAACCCAAGCAGCCTGTTTGTTATAGTTAGTAATTGTTATCAAATTGAATTGCATAGTGATCTTAAGTTCTTTCCCAAAAACCAATAATTTCTTCTTTTTCGTTGTTTTTTCCAACGACAAATCTATATATAAATATAAAGGAAAAAGTGTTAAAGTCTTTACTACGAACATCATCAATTGAAATTCCACAAAATAGTAGAATCTGAGTTCAACTCATAAGACCATCAGTTAATCCTACCGTCAGATTTCAGAACGAAACAACGGAACCAGTATACTCAGAACGAGCAACCGGAAGGCGGACACAGTTATTCTTCCAAAGATGTAACAGACTAAAAACGTGATTGATTTGATCAATTAAAAATTGAACAAAATATTTGTATAAAGTCCTGACAAAATCTTTGGTGGTTGAAAATGGAAAAAAACAAATAAAGAAAAAAGAAAAAAAAACCCACAATGATATGAACTGTGATCACTAGACAAAAAAGGTTAGTTAATAAATTGAAATACTCACTGCAACCCAAGTTGGAACTAAATCACACTTATTTAAAACAAAAATCAAATGTTTATGTGCAGCTTCTTTTTTAATGTATTGTTCAACACTGGCACATCTAGTACCCATTGGATCTCGTGCATCTAGGACATGGATAACAACATCAGAAGAATCAATGACTTTATATAATTCATTCCAAATACGTTTAGATTGACCTTTATGGAAAATAGCTTCTTTTGCTTCTTCAGTCCAGCCATCGGTGTCAACATCACCCATTAAACCCAAGGTTGAATCTAACTCAATTTTCTCTTGAAATTGAGTGGCTGCATTATCTGTGTTTTGAGCCAACTCTTCTAAACTTGAAACTGCTACTCTTGGTCTTTTTCTTTGAGCTTTTGGTCCAAAAGTTGTTGAATAGCTTTCAGTTTCCAAAATATTACTTGTTGGAGATTCCTTAGAATCTTTTTCTTCCAATAATGACATTGGTAATTTATTTCTTCTTAATAAAACTTGATAAGAATCATGTTTTTTTTCACCCAAAGCTTCTCTAAAATGAGATAGTGCATCTTGGGAAATGACCCTAGTGTTCCCAAACCAACGACGGTTAGGATCCACTCTTGCTGTTGGAGCAGCAGTATCTTGTAACGCGGCAGCCTTTATTATCACACCTTTCTTATTACGAATGGCTCTACCCTGTTTATACATATTCAAATGGGCAACTTTTTTAGCATCTCTGTAGAAGTTCTCACCCTTGACTCTCATGTTGCTGTCTCTGTTGTCACCATCACGCACACGACGTGTTTTCTCTTTCTTTGCAACACCCATTTTTTGGTCCTTTGTCTTTCAAATTGGTTGAATTAAGGTTAAAAAGTTGTTTAGTGAAGTTGAAAAGTTTTTAAGGCTAGCAAAAAAAAAATTTTTTTTTTTTTTTTTTTAAGTGCAGGAAAATAATTTTTTGTCCAATTTCCGAGGGCGAAGAGCCGGAATTAAGCTTTTCGTTTGATTCACTACATACTTAGTTAACTTATCATAGAGGAATTTGAAGCTACAGAGAGTTGTTTTGTAGTGAATTGTATCTATCAACAGAATATGCTTAATTGTGCCAAAAAGAAAGAAAAAAAAAAAAAATTCAAAAAACACTAGACAAAACATCGTTCAAACTATCATTATTCTTGGTCTTGTACTCTTTAGGACCATCTGCCCTGATAGAATTGACTTTTCTTTGTTCAAACGTTCTTCTGATTTCAATATCCGTTTCTAGTGGTGCTTCCCCTTTCTCGGCTTTCTTCTTTTGAATATTCTTAATCATCTTGGATTTCTCAACGTTGGTAATAAATGCTTTATTCAATTTCTTAGATTGTTCAACTTCCATATGTAATCTAGCCTCTCTAGATTCGTGTTCTCTAGAGATTTGTTCAGTTAAATCAGCCCATTTGAAACCAGACAAATATTTAACGTTCATTATATCATCATGATAATAATTTCCTTTTTTACCTCCTAGAATATTACCATTTAAAGTTTCTGCACAAGTTTTAGCATCTTTTTTTTTAATGAATTCAGCCCATCCTTCTTCATACATATCCTTTTTATTACCCCCATAACGAACTCTTTTCTTATATTTTAATGAATCTTCTTTTTTAAGAAATAATCTATCAACTTCACCAAATCTTGATAATATCTGTCTCATTTTAGCTGGTTTCATATATGGTGGGATCTTCGATATATAAACAACCCCAGTTTTACCCTTTGGTTTTGATTTAGATTTTAGTTTTGCAAGTTTGGATTTTCTAAATAGTTCATTACGATTATCTTGTTCTTCTTTAGACTCACTCGATTTTGTTTGTTTTGTTTCGTTCATAGTTTCATCTTCCTCATCAGTATCAGCGTCTTCATCTTCTTTATCAAACACATCAATATTCTTTTTCTTAGTCTTAGTTTCAATCAACTCATCTTCTTCTTGATCTGAATCATGTCCATAAAACTCTTCGTCACTATGCAGATCGTGCAATTTCAAACCAAAAGTAGTTTGTTTCTGTTCTTTTTTTTCTTCTTCTTCGCTGTCACCAATAAAACTGTCCATTTGTTCGATTTCGTGTCTTTCTAATGGCTGAACAGTCTTTAGAAACACCAAAGAATTTTTTTTTTTTTTTTTATGTACGTCTAGCTGTTGAAATTTTATTTTTTACATAAGCCATGAGCTTGAATTTAAATTAATAGGAATTGAATAGGAATTTATATTAATATTGAAGTTCTCTATTTGAAACTGGCATCTACCCGCTGGAGCATTTCATCTGGGAGTTTGGTCACTTTCAGAGCAATATCGGTAATAATCTCACCTTTTTCGAATTTATTGGTGGTCATTTCCACTGGTTGTAATTTATGATCCAATGCTTTACCATTAACCATCATGAAAAATGCTCTGTAGTACATAAGTGTGTTAAAAAGTTGAAGAAAACTTTTTCATTAATTGTTAGTAAATTGTTCAACGGCTTGACTCTAAAAAAAACAAAACTCACAAAACACAGAATGAATTCACCAAGGAACAAATTGTGATAAGTTTAATGTAAAGAGTCAGGTCTTCTGATTCAATAATATCACCATGATCATGCATGTCTTCACTAGCATAACTGAACCTTTCTTTGATCGTAAACACTTGAATGAATGCAGTTAAATGAAGAACCAACACCATAAACTGACCACCTAATGAAAAAACATGAGTTTTAAAAGCCGACCAAGTTGGAATAGTAGCAGCTTGTATAGGTAAACATACCGCACTAATGAAGAACTATGTAAAAAAAAAAAAACAGGTTATTATTGGAAGAAGAATGAAGCTAATTCCCCACATACCACATACCACTAAAACAGAAAATGAATAAGCTAAAAAGCAAACGGGAGGACGATTTTCAATATCATCAAATGGACTGGCTATGAATGCAAACAAATACTGAATAGTTAAAAACACAATATAAAAATTCATACATATATCTGCAATTTTGGAATTATAAAGTTTATCGTTTGATTTAACAAAAGTATTTGGACCAATTTGTGCCACTGCATCTAAACCATCTCTTTCCATCTCTTTAAACCTCTTGCTGTTTGAAACACCTATCTGCAGATACTGTTAAGTTCATTTTTTTGTGTGGTTTTTTGGAAATGGTGGGAACATTGGGTTTGTACCACTAGTTAAATTCTGATACAAATTTCTTTCAATTTTACAAATCAAACTCTCTGAGCGTACAACACCATCTCTTACCCATATACTCCAGGCACCCATCATATTGGCCATTAAAACATCAGTAAATAATCTATCTCCAATCACAACAACTTGTTCTGGTTTATCACAAATTTTATTTTCAATGAAATAGTTCATAATTTCTTGATGACAACCTGGTTTTTTAGTAGAGTGTCTCAACACTTTCACTCCCGTGGATTTTTCAATGAACTGAGCTTGTTTATGATTTGTATCATCATTTGTCCCAGCTGAGTTACTAACAATCAATAACTTTGCATCTGGATAATTCTGACATAGAGATTCCCAAGCTTGCTAAAAAAAAAAAAATAATAAGTTAGTTGTTTGTGATAATCAAACAGATTTATAAGCAGATACTTTATATTCTGGCCAGACTTTATCATCATGGGCTTTAGCAAAACAATTATCTTTATCCAAAACAATTGCTTTAATATCTGAGTTTGCCGGAAACTTGATTGGAACGGTAATTTTGTCAAAAGAAGATACAACCTGGTGCGGTAAGCACAGTGATGGATTGAATGCTAAACGTAGGACGTTCAAAGTTGCACTAACGTTCATCTTGTATGTAAAATGTTTTGTAATTAATATATTTGGGAAACTGAAGATTTTTCAAGATTTAAATTTTGAAGTTATTTAGATTCTAATTATTGATTTGAAATTGATTGAAAAATTTTGTGAACTATGAAAATGATCAATCAAACAACAATATAAATACTAGTTGTGATAACTAAAACTTCTATTCATCTGAGAGATCTTCTACTTGTCTAAATCACTATTTATTTGGTCCATCACTGTCTGTCATCAAATGACGGTCAAATAATTCACCAATGAATTGCTCAAACTCCACCATTTTCAGACACCCTTTTCAACTGAGTTACTGAACATTTCATAAAACTTTTACTTTTATAACGGTCTAAAAACAACTGTAAAATACACTCAAAAAACTTGCTTTCAACTTCGAAACAAGCAAACGTCACGTGACCGTTTTTATGTTTTTTTTCAATTTTTATAATTTTTTACTTGAATTTTTTCTGCTGTCGATAAAATTGAATTTGAAAATAAGAATTAACTACTCTGTCTTTCAAGCTTGTTGGTTTGCCTGACACATTGGTTTACAGTTTTCAGCAGACGTGTTTGAGACGCGTGGGTGTACTTTACTAATCTATCATTCGAATTGGCTTTTTTTCAAAAAAACACTCCGGAACAGCTATATCGCTACCCAAAACATTCAATGAGCAGTATTAATACCAACAAGAAACCCGCTAGACACAACAAGTCCAAAAAAACGGCTAGTAACACACAGAACAAACTGGTTTTGAAATCAAGTAATAGTTCAGACTCAGACGATGAATTCCAGTGTATTGTTTGTGCCAATACCATCAAATATGCTGCCTTGTCTGAATGTAACCATAAGACATGTCACCGTTGTGCCTTCCGTCAAAGAGCTTTGTATGAGAAGACTCAGTGTCTGGTGTGCAGAACTGAAAAGGAGAATATGATAATAACAGAGCAAATTGACAAAGAATATAACGATATTGATCTAAATGATATTGTGGAAACTGACACAAATTATAAAGTCCAATTCACATCTTTCAAAGCTCGTGATGCTACATTAAACTTGCTCATCAATGCATGTCCCGATTGTCATCAAATCTTTGGTTCATTCAGCAAATTAAGTGAACATGTTGTTTCTCATAACAAACATTATTGTATCCTTTGTTCAACAAACAAAAAGGCATTTCCATATGAATTGAAATTATACAACACCAAACAATTACAAAAACATCAAAGTATGGGCGATGAGGAAGGTTTTAGTGGACATCCCTTATGTAAATTTTGTAAATCAAAAAGATTTTATTCAGAAGATGAATTATTGATTCATTTAAGACAAAATCATGAAAAATGTCACGTTTGTGATCAAATAGATTCTTCAACCCCACAATATTTCAAAAACTACAACTCATTAGAAGAACATTTCAAAAGAGATCATTACATTTGTAATGTTCAATCATGTCTAGATGAAAAATTTGTTGTTTTTGCTGATGATTTGGATTTACAAGCTCATATGTTGACTAAACATCCTGGTCTTGCTGGTAATGTTGTTGGTACATCATTCAACAAATCCAATGGGAATAAATCACAATTTCGTTCTCAATTATCAACGTTCCGTCCTGTTCAAAATGGTGGGTCATCTAACAACAATTCTCAGGATCTAGAAGTTAAAAAACAACGTTTAGAAGAAAGAGCACGTCATTATGTGAACTACGATCAAAATTTGATTGAACAATTCAAACAAACCAACATAGATTATAAATATGATAAATTAACAGAATCCCAAGTAATAAATTCTTATGAAACCATTTTCAAACAAAATACAGAAGATGAGATATACTTATTAATTCATGATCTAGCAGAGATTTTTCCAAAAAACTCAAAGAAGAATCAAGAATTATCAAAACTAGTCACCAAACATGAAAATGCTTCTAAGCATGAAGAAAATTTCCCTGTATTACCAGGTTCTTCATCATCAGTCAATATTTATGGATCCAGTTGGGGCTCTAAAACCACTAAACAAACAACAGCTAACAAAAAATCTGAAGATAAATTCCCAGCCTTATCAACCCTATCATCATCATATACACCAGTTAAAACAACTGTTAAATATAAATCTTTTGCAAATTTACAATCTGCGCCATCAACCAAAATTCAAATCAATAGAGGACCAACTGAATTATCTAATTATACACCAACTTATTTATCTAATAGATCAATTTCAAAATCAAAACCATCAAATGTTAAAATTAATGAAGAATTATTTCCTGCATTACCAACTTTACCAAAGAAAAAAGTCATTCCAAGAGTGAATCCTATTCCTGCTAATAATGGTGTATGGTCAAATCCTTCAGGTGTAAATAATTCATCAAATGTGAATACTTCTACCGATTCTTTTGATTTTTCATCAATTGATGATTCATTACCAACTAATGGTAAAAATAAAAATAAAAAAAAGAAGAAAATTGTATTGTTTCAATCTGGTGCTTATTAGAGACTATTTTGTGATGGTTTACATTTAAATATAATATTTTTCATTAACTCATGTATAACTGACAAATATTTATCGTAATGGCAACAAACTTTGCTCAACAAGATGTTGTCTGCACAATGGACATTCCGGATGTTCACGACTCCAATCCAAAACACAATCCCAACAAAAAACATGACCACATGGTGCACATGTTGGATTTATCATATATGAAAGACATAGCACACATTTTCTTGAATTTTCAGGTATATATTCCAAAATTTTTGGATTTGATAAATCAATGTTTTTAGAATCATCAGGTTTAGGAATTTTATAAATTTTATCACTATTTTGTTGTGTTTCTTGTTCTTTTTCTTCATCTTTTTCTTGCTTCAATTTTTTGAAAACTTGAAAAATTTTAATTGATAATTGTAATAATATTGTTGCTCCTAAAAATTCATACCCACCATTTGATGGTCTATTATTTTTATCCATTCGATGACCAAAAGCGTACCTTAATCCAAAAACCCGTTTACTTAATTGATAATAAGTTCCGGTTAAATAAAAAACTGCTAAATGGATGTTCATGAAAAAATCTAAAACAGTAGAATATGATAATTGCGACAAACATTTATTGAGTAATGACATTCCTTTAGTTTTCTTTTTCTTTTCATCATCATCATCATCATCATCATCATCATCATCATCATCTCCATCTTTATTGTTATAAAGGAAGTATTTTCTCAATAACTTTGTTATTAAATATGGTAATATAGCATATGAAGTTAAAAACCCCAATCTTGTCTAAAAAAAAATTTATTGTTATTACAAGGAAGGAAGTCAATCATTTTTTTTAAAAAAAAACACCTACTTTCCAATTGGGTATTCTTCTCCCATCCCTAGTAACATAAATCAAATCAGTATATTCTTCGCCCAAACTTCTTGACCCAATTAACGTTGTCAAACCCAAATACAAGGCTTTTGCAAACACTGCTATTTCTTCCGGATGTGTATGCACAAACCTTTGTGTAGTCAATACTTGTATGGCGTCTTGAAGTTTGAGCTTCAATACTGATTCAAAATAAGAATCTTTCTGATGTGCTCTGACTATTAAATGAAACAAAAAAAAAGTTAGTTTTGATTATATTATAACCTCTAAATATCCACAATATAATACCTATTGTTGGAGCATCTGCAAACGGCAAGAACTGCTCGTCTGGCTTCGTGTTGGTTGATTCTGCCATTTCAATGGTTATTGATATTGCAAATAATAAATAATTGTTGTCTTTTTTAAATTTTTTATGTAAAATTTCCCTCACAATCAAAATGTGCTACATAGATAAATATGGAAATAATTAAAATACATCAAATTATTAGTCTATCTTTGAATAACAGAAACTTTACTGGTTTGTATTGTTCTCCGTCTCATTATTAAAAATGTTAGGGCTGGTGGAGTTAGTAGAATTATTGGCGTTACCTAAATCAATATTTTGATCAACAACATTATAAATAACATCAACCAAAAATTGTCCATCATGTTTCGGAAAATTCCCTAGTTGGAACTCGTTCAGCAAATCGTCTTTATTTGTTTCACTTGAATCAGATGGAAAGTCATTTAGTGCATTACTTGGTAATAACCACTCTTCAAATTTCATACCAGTATCTTGAAGAGCCTGCTTATCCAGAAAGAAATTTGGTGGATTATACTGTGGTAAGCCGTTGTTTGGGACATTAGTAAGTGGCATGTTTGGAATTTGATGGTTTGTAGTTTCATATTGTAGGAATGGTGATGTTTGATTGAAAACATACTGATTTGAAGTTGGAATCGGCTGCATTCGTGAGAATTGTTGCGGGGTTGGAGCTTTGTTCTCACTGCCATTATTATAAATGGCATTGCTATCATTGTTACCACTGGAATTTTTATTGCTAACAAGAACATCTTGGGTTTTAAGATCAATAATTTTAGAAGCTTCTAACATATCTTTCAAAATATCTGCATAACGTTTAAAAGACTCATCAACTTCACCATAGTAATTCAAAATGTTTATAGCCGAATTCATTGCATTTAACCAATAATTCAAACTATTATCATTCATTAAATCAACAACATCTTCATTGCTGAAAATACCATCATCAATGTGTTTTGCCTTCAACAGTAGCACCATTCCAACAACTAAACCTGAATGGAAAGTACATGCAATTAGAAAAAATGGTTTTAATGGTTGAATATCCTTCAAAAAAAAATATTCAACTAATTTAATGACCAATAACGAAGATTTCCCACATGATTGATAAAAACTCAAAACTTTCAAAAAATTTCCACAGCGATCAACTTCATTTTCTTTAGGTTTGAAAAACTTCAATTTCTTCAAAAGAACAAAATGGAAAAAGGGTCTTGCTAATGCAATAACACCACATAAATGACATAAGTGCATCAATAAAGCTGAATGATTGTTTCTATTTGGATTTAATGCTTGGATATCAGAGTCTGTAGCAAAAGCTTTTCCCATAGTACTATTAACAGTCAAATTTTTCAAATCAATTGCCAACTTGTTGGCCAGTTTCCAGTTCACAGTTGGGTTGAAATAAACATTTCTAAGGATTTTACCAATAAGAATACAGCTATGCAACATTTCTTGTTGTGGATCATCCAAAGTTGATAATGAAGCTTTATCATCCCAGTCTTGATCATTGATAGTTAAGCATTGTCCTAAATTAAGTGCAGAGATTCTATCCATGATGTATAAACTTCTAAAAAGTTTCCTTCTATGAAGAATATAACTTGGATCATTGAATGAATCGTTGATGTATTTTCTATGCATTCCTAAAGAATAAGCATTTCTTATAGCTGTACCTAATTTCATCCATGATGTGCTCCTTCTTCCATTATTTTGATAATAAATTGATAGTAACAAATTTGCCTCCACAAGCCATATTCCAGCATCTTCCTGTGTATTGAATAACAAAGATTGGGCACTTGATAAAAACAATTGAGGTGGAATAAATGATTCATATGGAAAAGGGAAAATATCTCTTCTTCTTTCAGCTTCTGCAAAAACAGAACCAATTCCCATTATTAATGACATTATACATAGATCTGGGTTTGGGATAGTCATTGATCTGTCCTTCATATCGTGGATTCTTGAAAACCAAACGTCTAATTTATCATCATCATAAACATAAACCACATCATTCATATAAGTTTTAAATAATCCTAACAAATGTTTCGAATATTGGAATTCTGGAATTCCAATGATTTCACCATTGATATATTCTTTTTCAGTATCAAAAAGATTAAAACGATCACTTTCATTAGTAAAATTAGATTCACCTAATACTCTTTGATAAACTTTTCTGCATTGTGATAAGAATGATAACGCGGAGCTTTCACCAACGTATCTTAAATTTCCTTCTTTGTCATACAAGAGTCTTGAGTTATGGCCATTATCAACAGCAGACACAGATTCATCGTGGTGTGTATCATCCAGGTTCACTGGGTCTGTCGGAAAATTTAGTAAAGGTTGTAAAGTTGCTGGAATATGGTTGACTGAGACATGCTGTTCCGATAGTGAAGTCTTCAAAGTGGAATTGCTATGTGTGGTGATGCTTGGGATGCTGGAAGAGGGTGTAGAATCAAAGTCTGTGTTACCAAACTGACTATTATTACTAGTACTAGTATTGTTATTATTATTCCCAGCAGCAGCCTTTTCAGCTAGTTGCAGCTTTCGACGTTCAATCTCCTTCTTTGAAGGTCTAAACAGACGCTTGTCAATCGCTGTGTATGTACACTCAAGGGACTTGCGCAGACAAGTCTCGCATGGAGTGATACCGTTACAACGCTGTTTTCTCTTCTTGCACTGATCACACGCCTGTGCAACTTTCTTTCTAAGCTCTGGTGCAATAATTCTCTTTTTCTTTTCCCTGGTGGGTTGCTCCATAGCGCGTGATTTGATCTGTTATAATCAGTATTTGTGCGTGTGATAGTTGCTCTTTGATTCAAAGAATAATTTTAAATCAGAAGTTAAATAAGTACTTTAATTTTTGACTATACATATTTTGTTTCTTCGGAATTGAAATTTTATTTACTGATGGTGTATAAACATTAAATTGAATCAGTCGTAGACTCGTACAGAAGAAAACAATCACCAAAATCGAGTACCATTCTATTTGCTAATTTTCGGCAGCTTGCTAGGCTCAGTGGGCACTGGTGCTTCTTTGAAATACCCACACATCAAAGCTTTCTCCGTGCTCCATCTTACTCCTGGATTCATCTCAGTTAAACCAATCATCAGGTCTAGTGCTCCTTCGGTGGCTGCAATGAATCTATTTCTTAACTCCTGTCTGGTTGGATATGGATAAATCTTAATATTGTCATACCCACTCAAACTTGTCACATTCGGCCAAGTCTCTTCTGTAGGTGTTCCCAGTGCTTTGAAAGTAACATCCAGCTGATCTATATCGTCTCTTCCTGGTAAATAAGGCACACGCAGCATCAACTCTGCAAATATGATCCCAACTGCCCAAGTATCGACTGCTTCTGTATAATGTGTTGCCTTGAACAATAATTCTGGGGCTCTGTACCATCTAGTCACAACATTATATGTCAAATCTTCATTCGGTGCACCAAGAGACCGTGCTAACCCAAAATCAGCAATCTTAAGTTGTCCATCTGGTGCTAACAATAAATTATTTGGTTTTAAATCCCTATGAAGAATGAAATTTCTGTGGCAATGATGCACACCTCGCAGTGTCATCAACATCCATGACTTGACATCAGCGGGACTGAACAACAGTTTGCGATCTTTGATGATCATCTCCAAATCTGCTGGCAAGAATTCCAACACCAAATTCAACGAATCATCAGCTGAAAAAACATCAACCAGTTCAATCACATTCACATGAATCAGTTCTTGTAAATACTTAACTTCTCGGATGGCACTCATATCCAACCCATCTTTGAACTGACCTGCTTTGATCTCCTTGATGGCCACATCTCTGCCTGATTCAATTTGTTTACCTAGATACACCACGGCATAAGTACCTTCACCCACTCGTTTGTTTTTCGAGTAGTGTTCCATTATCTTTTACTTTGCAAATGACTATCAATCAACAAACACTGCCAGTAACTTCAGCTGTAACTCTCTTCAATATATTTGATATGTATGTACTAAGATTCAAAACTCGTTTTTTCACTGTATAGAAGAAAGAAAAAAAATATATATATATTTATTTTTGTTACACTGAGTTTCATTCAGCTGTTGCTTCAAATGTTTGGTTTAAGACGATCCATGGTGGCTCATTTGAGCTTGACAAATGTTTACAAACGATGTGTCTTCATATCACCAAAAAGATTTGCTTCAGATGTTCCAGAATTTGAAGAACTGCATCCTACTCTGCTGAAAAGAGCACGGTTATTATCAGTCAATTTCACTAGTTTCCAAGAACGTATGTCTGCTGGTGAGGTTTTATCCGCACAAGATGCAAAGGAATACTCAAAACTGTCAGCAGTCTGTGAAGTTTTCAGAGATTATTTAACACAATTAATCAACTACAAAGAGTTGGAAAATTTACTTCAAGACGATTCATTAGCTGAAGATGCTCAACATGAATTGAAATATATTGTTCCTAAGCTAGTTAAAACTGCAGAGAAACTAAAGATGAGATTATTGCCTCAACATGAATTTGCTGATAAGCCGGCAATGTTAGAATTAAGACCAGGTATTGGTGGAACTGAAGCCATGATCTTTTGTGAAGATTTGTTAAATATGTACATTGGGTACGCAGACTACCATCATTGGAAACATACTATTGTTTCCAAGTCAATAAACACACAAGGTAATGGAATAACAGAAGCTATTCTAACCATCGATGAACCAGGAAGTTATGATAAATTAAGATTTGAAGCAGGTGTTCATCGTGTCCAACGTGTTCCAGAAACAGAAACAAAAGGTAGGATTCAAACTTCCACTGCTGGAGTTGTTGTGTTGCCATATATGGGTGAGAGTAAAGATGAAAATGCTGATGAAAGATCCTTTGCTCCAGGTGAAGTTAGAATTGATATTATGAGATCAAGTGGGAAAGGTGGACAGCATGTCAATACCACAGATTCTGCAGTCAGACTAACACATATACCCACTGGTATCACTGTCTCCATGCAAGATGAACGTTCACAGCATAAAAATAAAGCTAAAGCGTATATGATCTTAAGAAGTAGAATTGCAGAGAAAGAACGCTTGGAAAAAGAAGCTAAAGAGAGAAAATTAAGAACAGATCAAGTGAGTACCACTGATAGATCTGATAAAATTAGAACCTACAATTTTGCTCAAAATAGAATCACTGATCATAGATGTGGATTTACTTCTTATGATGTCGATGGTGTGAAAAGTGGTGAGAAATTGGACGATATTATTGATGTATTGACACAACAAGATGCTGGTTTCAAAGCTGAGCAGCTTCTCCGAGAGCTGGAGGAAGCTAAGTCCTAAAACCGTTAAACAATATTGTATATAGAAAACTATAAAACGCATCTCTTTTGTATGTAGAAAAAAATATATATATTTTCAATCAATATTGACAATATTTTGATGAATTTCATTAACAGAAAGAATGGAGTCAGACATTCTTTACAGATCGAAACGGTCAGTGAAAGTTGGTCAACTGGAACGATACATCATCACCTACGAACCAGAACACCAACTTACAGATCTATCTAAAATCTCATTGAACTCACTATGGCTAAAAGTTAAAAACATTGAACCTATTCCACTCAGAGCTGCGTTTCTTATGGGGCCTTACATATTATACGTGGATGTACGATCGGAAGATTTTGACCATAATAAAACCACGTTTGTCACGGCAGATCAACCAAGTTTTGATCCAAATTTGAATCCTGGGAAATCATTCATTAAAGAATTATCGTTACATACCATAAAACAAAAATATGTTTGGATAGTTGATGTTATAAGTCAAGTTATTTTCAATCCGGCAACAGAAGTTGGATTTGAATTGTTGGTAACTTTAACTTCAGAAGCATTGGATTTCAAGTGCTCAAAACTAGGAAGTTTAAATAGAAATATTGTTGTTAATAGAAAGGATACTTTAGATTTATGGAATTTACCAAAACCAGTGCCCGATAAACCAATCCATTTGGTATTTTTAAGTCATGGGTTGCATAGTAATACTGGAGCAGATATGTTTTATATTAAGGATGAGTTAGATAAATTAGCTTTACGAAATGATGAAAATATAATCGTTCGTGGGTTTCATGGCAATGTTTGTCGTACTGAAAAAGGCGTGAAATTTTTAGGGAAACAAGCTGCTGAATATTTGGTTACTGAATTATATTCAGAGAATTTAACAAAAATATCATTTATTGGACATTCTTTAGGTGGACTAATTCAAACTTTTATTATTGCTTACATTGAAGTAAACTATCCGTGGTTCTTTCAAAAAGTACAGCCTATTAATTTTATCACCTTGGCATCTCCGTTGTTAGGTATTGTCACTGATAATCCAGCATATGTAAAACTAGCTTTGGCTGCTGGTATGGTTGGTAGAACTGGACAAGATTTAGGGTTGGAAGGTATTGAAGGTGAGGAGCCTTTGCTAAAATTACTACCTACTGGTCCAACTCATAGAATCTTGAAAAAATTCAAGAATAGAACCGTTTACGCTAATGCCATTAATGACGGTATTGTTCCTTTGTATTCATCCGCATTGTTATATATGGAT
This sequence comes from Starmera pachycereana, assembly GCA_030570535.1. Taxonomy (NCBI): domain Eukaryota; kingdom Fungi; phylum Ascomycota; class Saccharomycetes; order Phaffomycetales; family Phaffomycetaceae; genus Starmera; species Starmera pachycereana. The sequence goes on from JAJLVW010000082.1 coordinate 24,047, forward strand.
TGGAAAGCTTTATCCAAAATAAATAAAAATATCGTTGATGAAACAGCTCAAAGCAACAATCAAACTGATAAAATACCAAACTATCTGGTCAATGATTTACCAAACGCTAATGATGATATGATTTCTAAAATGACACAAACAATTGTGAATCCTTTCCAAAAAGCTATTAGTTTTTTAGGTCCAAGCGTTCAATCTCAATATACCAGATTTCAAACTTCAAACTCCCAACCAAACAAGGATAAGGATGAGGAAAACGATTTTTCAATATTCCCCAAATCCTCAATCGTTGAATCTGCCGCTTCCGTTTTAATTCCACCATTACCTCCAATCAAATATCTAACTGATCCAAATTCAAGAGAGGATGTGATTATACATGATAAAATATACACACCAGAGACCATACCACAATACAAACCAAAACAGCGAACATTTATACGAAATTTTGATCCAATAGCCAAATTTGAAGAACTTGAAGAAGAAATTGCTCGTGAATGGCATCAAGCATTGAAATGGAGGAAAATTTTAGTTAAATTACAACCAGATGCTCATAATAATATCTTCGTCAGAAGAAGATTTGCTAATGCATATGGTTGGAAAGTTGTTGATCATTTATTGACACATTTTATTGATGATTATGATATGAATGAAGATGTTGATGTTGTTGATGTGGACACAAACACTTGTGAGCTAGCTAGTGATAATGAGACAGAGATAGAAGTGGAATATGATGATAAATGGGTTAATAGTCAGTATAAAGAAAGTTTGTTTGATGTTGGTCCAACAGGAATGATTTCAAACTTTAGTGAAGTTTTGGAGAGATTGAGGAATTGGAATGTTGGAGGTAATACTAATGAACAAACTGTTGATGAACAAGAGATTGAAAAAGAGATAAGACAAATTGAAGAGAGCTACACTCAAAATGGTTATTTCATGTGACTAGATTTCTCTATTTATTTATTTATTTATTTATTTTCGGTTAATTTGATTTCAAGCGTAGTAAAACATCCATTAAATCACCATCACTTAAATATTTCAATTGGAAAGCTTCTCTCAATTTTGCAAAATTGGAAGATTTAGCAAACTGTGAAACTGTTTGATATGAACCAAAATCTTGAATTTGTTCATTTGTTAAATTCATAACTTGGAAACATTCAATGATTTTGAAATAGTTAGGGAAGTTTTTAGGTAATAACAATCTATCTAAAACGGTCAAATAATCAATTTCCAATTGTTTAATACCTTTTTTGCTAAAGTTATTTGCTTTAATTATGTTATTCAAAAAATGTTTTGTCAATGAACTGGAAATGTTGTTTTTCACTAAGATAATATCATTTTCTGGTAATACTCTTGTAATAAACCCAATCATTTCATTTAATACTGAGATTAAATTTGCTAATTCAGCAGAAATTGCAAAATTTTCGTTGTCTTGTTCTGTAATGTTCCAAGTATTCAAATTATCGTAGTTGCGCAACAATTCTTGAATAATTCTATTGAAGAAAGAATGAATTAAATTAAATGACTTATCTGTTGACAAGCTATAGGCTTTAATCGTCGAGCTAAATAATGATGAAGCTTTGACATTAGACACCTCGTTATATAAAATGTTCAGCTTATTGAAAATGATGTCTTGATCATAACAATTCAAAAAATCCATTGTAAATTTACAGGAACAGTAAATTCTCAAAATTCTTTCTAATCCATTAACCCCCGTAATATCAATGTCAACATGTTTGGCACCAGGTAGTAAACTTTTAGTCTTCTTGAACAATTCATTAAAGGCGTCATAACCATCATCCAATCTTTGTAAGTAAGACTCTAAAAATCTCAAATAAATTCTAGCAAAAAAATTCAATTTGAATTTCTGTAAATGTTTGTTTGAATCATATATTGGTTCAAAAAGAATTTCAAAACTTTTAGTTATATTTTCAAATAAATATTTCAACTTAACTGCTGAAATTGTGGGTTTTAGTTCTGTTGCATCAACTGAAGTATAATCAATGTTGAAAACTGTTGGTGAATTAAAAATTGATTCTGCATTTGTGATGTTCAATTTCACTTCTAATGATAGCCATATGTTGAGTTCGTTGTATTCAAAAAATTCAAATAATCCAGGCCATGTAATAGTATTTTCATCGTCAAATGCATTGTAGTAAAATTCATAGACTAAAGATTTATCAAATTTGATAGTTTCCCGAATTAAATGGATTAGCAAATGTTTTGATTCATCATTTGTTTCTAAATCTTGCTTGATAATGGATAATGATTCTTCTACTTTGGCTCTAATAGTTGGTAAAATTGATGTAATATATTCATTATAAGCAAATCTTGATCTGTTATAATTTGTGGTTTCTAAGTTGAAGATTTTATTTATTTTGACCAAATGATTTGCTAAGTACTTGGTTGTGTATTCAAAAAACAATTCTGGTTTATCGACACTATTTGTATCTCTTTGAGAATTAAAATGATAATCAAAACTAATTTTAAAAAGATCTGAAATTTGCTTGAACGGCCACAAAGAATCTGGGTAGATTGGCTGTTGAAACATCAGTGATTGTAAATTAACCAGATCTGTATATGACTCTTTTAATTCTAAGCTTGGAACTGAGGAACTTATCCATTTAGAACTGGCCAGTGATTCTTTGAATCTTTCTAATAATACAGGTTGTAAGTATCGTATTTTTGCATCAAATCTTTCTTCTAAAACGCTTCCACGGGTAATCTGATCTCTGGTCTCTTGAAACTCTTTAAAATCAAAAAATTCAAACGATTCAATGGTCTCCGACAATCTGTCATTCTTCTCTAGTTCTTTTTGATCAATCAACATCCGTTCACGTCTCAAAAGTAATGATTTGAAACGATTGAAAATTGGCAAATCTCCATACTGTTCAATCAATTCATCCACTATTGCAATATCATCTTGGTCTAAAGCAGCTTGCAATTTGTTGGAAATTACCTCTACATCTTCATTATTACGTGATGTTTCTTTTTTTTTGAATTTGTCAAGTGAAGAATGTAATGCATTACGTTTTGTCTCCAGCTCTTGAATCTTGTTATTGACCACAGTCACATCGGTTGGATTGGCTGCCCAATCGTCCAAAAAAGTCATTTTCAGCTTCAATTTCTTTCAAATTCCAGCTTGTTTAAATTCGTAACAAATTATTATTTTTTTTTTTTTTTTTTGGGAAAATTTTGTAGCAAACTTGAATTTCTACAACAACAACGAAGTAAACTGACGAGTCAATTGACTGAGAGCACAGTACAGCATGATAAAGAATATTGAAAGAAACATGTCACTTCAAAGACCAGTCAAATTGCATGATTTTGAAGTCACTTTGAAAGACATCAGTGATGACCAGTTATATCAGTTGAAAGACGAGTTGGCACTCAAATTGGTGAAATTGACCAAAAGTAACGAGAAACTATACAAGCTGATTAATAATGAGCATATTGATGCGTCTGATTGCGAGTCTGAAGATGAGTTTGAAGCGGTTACTGCTGAAGATAAAGATTTGTTCAATGATATAATTAATGAAAACAGGATTGTTGTTAGAAACCAAGAAAGCAGAGTTGAGTTGTTGGAAAAAGAGCTTGCTGCTAGAGGCTTGCCATTAGAGAAGAAAGTTATTGGTGTGGAACCTGGTGAATCCAATGATACTGTGGAAACTTCATCTTCTAAAAAAACTGGTGTTGATAACGTTACGACTACACACACTGTTGATACAGACAACACCTCTGGAGATGTCAATGCTCCAAACTCTATCCTGTTGTAGATTTGAATAGCTATCATATATTATCTGGAATGGGAGTTGATGAACTTTTCAAGTTTTTTTGGGGTTTTTGTGTCAATTCACTTGATTTCTTTACAATTTTTTCATTATATAACAAACTGCATTCACTCAACTGCCCAGTTGCAAAACGTTAAGCATTTGGGTTCAATGTTGTCATACACTTTTTGTTTGTTGCTGCTCCCGTTTTTGGTGGTGTCCATGTCTCTTGAATTTGATGCTCCACCAATACCAATGAAGGATTTGAAAAAAGATGAATCATTCAGGCCACAATATGATTGTTTGAGATATACTTTCCCCCTGAAGGAGCTTATAGTTGTTGACTTTGAATGTGGTGAATATGTTTCCAATCAATATTTGAACTTGTTGATAGAAGATCAAGATGGAAATTTGATTAGAGAAAAACTGGACATTAAAGATGAAAAGTTCCAAGTTGTATTCAAACCTTTCAAAAAAACTGTTGCTGATATTTGTCTTGTAAACTTGAGAAGAGATGCATCATGGTGGAAAAAAGAAAATGGTGTGGTACGACATGTCAAATTCAATATTGATTTTTATGGTTCTAAACCTAAGCATGATTATAATGAGCTAAAAGCTACACGGGAATTGGTACAGACCACTCACATCACTTTACAGAACAAAATTGATGCAGAGGTTTCTTCAGTGTCCAAAAGGTTGAATTTTCTCATCAAAAGAGAGTATGAGCTAAGGAATTTGAATGAGTCGGTGTACAACAAGTTGCTAATTCTGGGTATTTTGATTTCAAATTTTGTTATTTTTGGCCAGTTATTTGTTTACTACAAGGTTAGACAGTACTCTGAGCAATGGCTCAAGTAGGTTTGTCAATCAACATTAATTTTCCAATCATTAATTTGTAAATTATCTCTTAATGTACATACATTTAAAGTTTCTTTTATAGTGGGAAAAAAAAAAAAAAAAAAAAAAAAAAAAAAAAAAAAAAAAAAAAAAAAAAAAAAAAAAAAAAAAAAAAAAAAAAAAAAAAAAAAAAAACATTCAAAAAACTTATTTTAAACTCTACAGAAATATTAACTACAACTTGAAAGTTGAACCCCATCAGAATGATATTATCTGTCACCGAAAGATCCTATTTATACGACTCACTGAAGACCATTCCTCCAATAAGGCCGGACGGGAGAAGCAACAAGCAGTTCAGACCTATTGAGGCACAGATTGGGTTCCTTCAAAACTCCAATGGATCTGCTAAAGTTTCACTCAGTGATGGTTCTGAATGTATTGTCAGTGTTAAGGCCAAAGTTGTTGAGAAAACCAATGTGGACGCTTTAGTTGATGTGGATGTGGAAGTTGCTGGTGAAAGAGATGATTCTGTTTTTATTTCCAACTTGTCTTCAACTTTACAATCTTTATACTCAAAACATATTTCACCAGATGCTTTAAGTTTGACCTCGAAATTCACTTATCAATTAACCGTTGATGCTTTAGTCACTGCAAACTTTTCACATCCTTTGACACTAATCTCATTTGCTTCATACTTAGCTTTATCCACAACTTACTTACCAAAGTTGGTTTCTAGTGTTAATGATAAAGATATTGAAGAACTACCAACTTTCCATGAATTAGATTTGGATAAACTTGATGTTGATATTCCAATTGTTTTCACCGTTGCCATTGTTGGTAACAACTACATCTTAGACCCAAACATCCAAGAAATGGAAGTTTCTGATAATGGTTTGATTATTGGTTGGTTAGATAATAAACCAATTTCACCAATTGAAAACATCAAATTGAATGAAAATAATACAACTAGTATAAAACCCCAATTGGTTTTAAAATCATTGGAGCTGGTTAAAGATATTGCTCCAGATGTCATTAAATCATTGACTTTGATTGCTTCTGAAGCTGAAGAAGAGTTATAATGACGTAAAAAAAAAAAAAAAAAAAAAAAATCAATTAAAAAAAAATTCGTTTTGTGATTTATAGTTGATATAGATTTTTTTTGTTTTTTGTTTTTTTTTTTGGGTTGATTTTGAAAAGTTTAGCATAGTTTACTGTGTGGTGTTTCCAAAAGTTCAATTTTGAAAAAAATGGTTTTGGATACCTTAATTTGGTTGTTTTTCTTTATTGTTTTTTGTTTAGCTCATGAAAATAAACACAATTATGCACCTTATCCAGTCATATGTCCTTCAAATGTGACTTTTGTTAGAGATGGTTATACATTGAACGAAAAGGAATACGAATATATTACTAAAAGACAAGAGCGGACTCAACTTCACCTATACAAATTTTTAAGCAGATTGAATATTGATGGATTTGATACAAAAAAGTTCTTCTTGTCTAGTTTGAAACCAGTCAATATTGCAATTGCATTTTCTGGTGGTGGATATAGATCTTTCTTGAATGGTGCAGGTGCATTTGCTGCTCTTGATGATCGATCATTGAATAGTACAGAAAATGGTCATTTAGGTGGATTATTACAATCAACTTCTTATATCAGCGCAATTAGTGGAGGTTCATGGATCTTGATGTCTTCTATATTGAGTGATTTTAGTCCAATTCTGTTGTTGAAAAAAGAATGGGATATTTCTGAACCATTGCTAGAAGGAGTTCTGGATTTAAAACAAGTTGGGGTTTCAAGACAAGATGTTCAAGTTTTAGGTGAAGAATTTCGTGATGATGAAGATGATGATTTTTATACTAAATTGAAGAATACTGTGAGGAAAAGAGGGTTTAATGAGTTTCAAGTGAATGAAAATTGGTTTGATCAATATGAAAATGATGAAGTTGAGATGAAAAAAATAAGTAAAAGAGATCTTATCACTAAACCTCAAACTATGGAAGATTGGTATGAAAATTTCAAGACTTTTTTCAAAGACATTTTTAAAAAAAAAGATGAGCATATAAACTCAAAAACCATCTTGGATAAGTTTGAATTTTCTTCTAATAAATTTTCATTGAAAATGGTCAAAAAACTGTTTGATTTTTATAAAAATTTACATGTTGAAGTTCGAAGTAAAAAATTAGCAGGATTTCAAATCTCTTTTACTGATTATTGGGGAAGAGCATTATCAAGAAAGATTTTCCCTAAAAATTCAAGATCAACAACAAAGAAGTTTTCAGGTGTTATTTCATTACCATCTTTTAAGAATTTTGAGCAACCTTTCCCAATTATTTTATCAAATTCAAGAAATCCTGGGGTTGGTAAAGATAGTGTTAATTCTACAATTTTTGAATTTACACCTTTTGAATTTGGATCATGGGATCTAAAAATGTTTGCCAATTTGAAGTATTTAGGTTCACATTTTTTCAATGGTGTACCAAGTTTCCACATTTCAGGTAAATCTATATGTTTTAATAACTACGATAATGTTGGTTTTATAACAGGCACTTCTTCATCATTGTTCAATAATGTTTTCATTTATATTTGGCAAATGGCTTCATCATCTTCTAGAGAAAAATACCATGCTATTAAAGCTGTCTTAAATTTATTTGGGTTAACTTCTCATCAAAATGATATGGATCCTAAGAAACATCCAGACTATGCAATTTATTCACCAAATCCATTTTATCGTTATGGTGCTGATAGTTCAGATGTATATGATTCTGCACAACTTTATATGGTTGATGGTGGTGAAGATGGTCAAAATATTCCATTCCAGCCATTTCTTCAAAAACAACGTCGAGTTGATGTTATATTGGCATTAGATTCTACAGCTGATAAAGACGGATGGCCTAATGGTGCTATTTTAGGGAACACTGCAATGCGTTATAACAACTCAAATCATCCTGGTTCGTTGATTTCCACTAAGGATGGTTCAATAATTGAAATTGATACTTTCCCCAAGATTCCTACAGTTGATGTATTTATGGGTCAAAAGTTGACTGAGAAACCTATATTTTTTGGTTGTCATTTAGAGAATTATACAGTGAGAAACCATAATGTCTCCAGTACACAAAAACATGATGAGGTCTTACCACCAATAGTTGGGTATTTTGCTAATAGCTATTACAGTTATCTGTCAAATACCTCTACTTTCAAGCTTAAATATTCACAACAAGAGGTACAGGGAATTATGGAGAACAGTTATAATGTGATGACGTATGCCAACTCTACCTTGGATCCAGATTATGCCAAATGTGTTGGTTGTATTCTTGTGAAGCGTGAATTTGACCGTAGAGAACGCTCTTCGTATGTTATGGATGTCTCAAAAAAACAGGAAATACCGCAATTCTGTCACTCGTGCTATCTCAAATACTGCTACAACTAATTCATTACCACTTCTGTCTATACGTTAAAATAAAATTATTTATGCTATTTATATTGCTATGTGCTTATTGTAGCCATCACGTGAATGTCACGTGTATATGGTTTTTTTTGCCTCCATTGAATTCCTCAGCGAAAAAAAAAAAAAAAAGTTGTTTACAAAGTACGCTTTTGAATTTTGACTTAATAAAGAGTTGTAAACAACAATTGTTTGCTGTTTGTTTTCAAGGTTATCCCTACAGCGGTAAATACAAAACATTGCCAGAGCACTATCGGAGCACTGACAGAACAACACAACCACACAACAACAGACAAACAGTCACCACACAGACACTGAAGCACTGAATTATTAGTGAAAGTACAATGTCGTTCATCACTCAGATTGACACCTTTGTCACAAGGTTGAAGGATAGCAACGACTTGAAGACTAAGCATTCTGTGTTGTCGGAATTGGCTGACATGATTGATTCTTTTACTGTTGCTGCAGACTACGAGCATTATTTGTCTGAATTGATTCCAATTTATTTGGACTTATTGAACAGTGTTCCAGTGAACTTCTCAAGTCAGTCTCAAGAGCATAAGCTTAGAAACTCGGTTCTAGATCTTTTACATCGCTCCACTATGAATGACACGTTCCAAAAATACGTTACTGAAATTAATGATACTTTACTACAAATTCTAAGAGTTGATAATGAAGAGAATGGTGTTTTATGTTTAAAGATTCTGACAAGTTTATTCAAAACGTATAAAACTCTCCTGGTTGATAAAGCTGGACCATTTATTCAATTGATCATTGAAATGTACAGAAACATGGATCAATTAGTTAAAGATACTTTTAACCCATTGAATGATAACAACAACAATAATAATAATAATATTCACCATATATCAAATTCCCAACCTGATCAGCATTCTCCACGACCTGGATCACCAATGTTAGGTCCAGAAGACTCTCAGCCAAAACAACTTTTACAAGCAATGCATTCTTTCAAAACTATTTCTGAATGTCCAATTATTATGGTTACTCTGACCTCTTCATATAAAGAATTAGTTCAAACTTCTTTACCAGAGTTTACTCCATATGCTATTCAACTTTTACAATTAGAAGCTCCTCAGCAGGCTGAAGCTCGTAAAATCGCGGCGGAAAATGGTAAAAGATTAACTTCGGTTACTCCAGCTATAAAGAATCGTGCTGCTTATGGTGATTTTGTCCTGGCTCAAGTTAAAGCAGCATCTTTTATTGCTTATGTTTTCATTCGTGGTTATGCACAAACTTTATTAATGAATCATACTGATCAAGTGCCTGATTTAATCATGAGATTGTTACAGGATTGTCCAAGTGAATTATCTGCTGCAAGAAAGGAATTGTTACATGCTTTCCGTCACATTTTAACAACTCCATATAGATCATTGTTTGTTTCAAAACTTGATTTGTTGTTTGATGAACAGGTTTTGATTGGTGATGGTTTAACTTCTTATGAAACTTTGCGTCCTTTAGCTTACAGTATCGTTGCTGACTTTGTTCATAATGTTAGAAATGAAATGTCAACTGATAAGATTTTGAAAACTGTTACAATGTATTGTAATCATTTACAAGATAGTTCTTTGGCCTTAACTGTTCAAATCATGAGTGCAAAATTGTTGTTGAACTTAGTTGAAAGAATTATGCGTTTGAAATCTAAAGAAGAAGGAAGACTTTTATACATGCTTATAATTGATGCATTTACCAAAAGATTTCAGTCTTTGAATAGACAATATCCCAACATTATGAAACATCATGAGAAAATTGACGCTAAACGATTAGAGAAAGAGAAAACTCAAAAAGAGTTGTACTCAAAGGATTCTACTGAATTTGAAGATGGTGAAATGGCAAAATATGTCAATTCAATCAAAAATATGTTAGATGACGAGAAGAAGATCAAACTGGAGGATTCTAAACCACTATCAAAAGATGTTGAAGGTGATGTTGAAATGATGAATGATAAGGATAGTAAACCTGAAGTTGACTTTGAAAAGGAAGATGTTGACATTTTTGATATTCCCAAAAAAGTTCCAATCATCATTACTCCACCCCATTCTTCAGATCCCTTGAAAGATGCACGTTTTCTTTTCCGTACTTTACTTCAATTTTTGAAAACTATTAGTTTTGGATTGAAAAATTTTAATCCACCACCTCCTCCAAATCAAACTGAAGCTCAGGATACCAAATGGAATGATTTTGGTAGAGTTTTCTCATATGAAGAGGTTACAATCTTGAGACAATTATTTCGTGAATGTATTTCTGGTCTTCGATTTTTTTCAATTTCTGTTACAACTCAATATCAACAAATTATCAAAGACAGACCAAAATATGATTTGAATGTTTTATCTTTACCAATTGCTTCTTCTAAAGAAGAAAAAGAGTTGATGGAAAGTTTTGCAATCATATTTATGCATATTGATGCTGCAACTTTCAATGAAATTGTTCAAGAAGAAATTGGTTTCCTTTATGATACTATGTTGACTGACTCTTCACTTTTACATATTCCTCAATACTTCCTTGCAAATGAAAACACCTCTCCAAATTTTTCAGGAATTTTGATTGCATTCTTAAAGAATAAATTACCTGAATTAGGTGGCTCTGATATTATCAAATCCAATATTTTAAATCGTCTATTTAAATTATGTTTTATGAGTGTTAATTTGTTTCCAACTTTGAATGAAAAAGTGATTTTACCACATTTGAATCAATTAATTTTGAACTCTTTGGAATTAACTACCACCTCAAAGGAACCAATCACTTATTTCAATCTTATTAGAACACTGTTCAGAAGTATTGGAGGTGGTAGATTTGAAAACCTGTACAAGGAAATTATGCCATTGTTACAAGTTTTACTTGAATCTTTGAACAGAATGATTCTAAACGCTCGTCGTCAACAAGAGCGTGATATTTATGTTGAACTTTGTTTAACAGTTCCTGTTAGACTGAGCGTTTTGGTGCCACATCTCAATTATTTAATGAGACCTTTAGTTTTAGCTTTGAATAGTTCTCAAGAGTTGGTTAGTCAAGGTTTAAGAACTTTGGAACTGTGTGTTGATAATTTAACAGCTGAATATTTTGATCCTATTATTGAGCCAGTCATTGAGGATATTATGGAGGCACTTTGGAAGCATTTGAAACCTATGCCATACCATCATCAACATAGTCACACAACTTTCAGAATCTTAGGTAAATTAGGTGGTAGAAATCGTCGTTTTGTAAAACCACATCAAGATTTAAATGTTATTTCAAGTTTGAGCCAAGAAATTAATGCAAACTTTTTGATTGAAGGTATTCCTGATGAAATACCATTATCAATTACTCCTGCCTTGGAATCGGCTTTAGATGTATTGGAAGATATGGGAGCAGACACTCATTACAGAGTTAGTGCTTATAATTATTTGTCTAAAATATTTTTATTGTTCATTCCATCACGTGAAATTCCTCAAGATTATGCGTCTACCTTATCAAAAGTTGTTCAATTAATTACATCAGAGGAAACTAGTTTGAATCCAGAATTAGAGTCAAGTCAATTTAAAGATAAAGCAAAATTAGCTCGTGAGCAAGAGTTAACTTTACGTTTATTCAAATCCATTTTTTATGCTATTTCAATTGAGGAAACAAAGGTTGAGGCTACAAAATTGGTGGAAAGTATCACTGAATATTTAACAATTGTGAATGCAGGTACTTCTCTGACTGAAAAAATCAAAGATAAACGTTCATTTTTGGTTGATGATAAAGAAGGTGCAGTTATTATTGGTGAACGGATTCTATTTGAAGCCATTACCTACGCATTAAGTTCATATATGTATGAGGTTAGAGAAGCTGGTATTGAAGCTATTAAAGTTGTTTTCAAAACTGCTGTTACTTTATTTGGTTCTGAAGAGAAAGCTTTGGAATTTCCAATGTTACGTGCTTTGTTCAATGATTTCCTCCATTCCAGTTATAATGAGGTCTATTATTACAAATTGGCAAGTACTTTAGGGTTGAAAACTATGTTAAATGATCTTGGAATTCCAATTAAATGGTTCAAATGGCGTCAATTTGAAGTTATTCACTCAATGTTTTATGTCTTGAAAGACACAAATCCAGAAGCTCCACATGAAGTTTGTGATAATGCCAAAAAATTAATCTTAGATCTTTTAGTTGGTCTAAATGAAGGTGTTACAGAAGCAGATCTTTCAGAAAAACCTTTGAATTCAATTATTGGTGCTCTTGTTTATGATCTAAGTAATGCAAACCCAGTTGTTAGAGAAACTGCTCAGCAATCATTGATTTCATTATCTAAAACTGTTGGGGTTCCTGTCTCTAAAATGATTTCAAAATCACAAAGTATTTTGTTGACTCCAATTTTTGGCAAACCATTGAGAGCTTTACCATTTCCAATGCAAATTGGTAATATTGATGCAATAACTTTCTGTTTAAGTTTGGAGGATACATTTTTAACTTTCAATGAAGAATTAAACAGATTGCTTATGGAAGCACTGACTCTAGTTGATGCTGATGATGAGTCTTTAACAAGTGCTCATAAAGTTTCAGAACATCGTACTTCAGAACAATTGATTAAATTGAGAGTGGTCTGTATTGAATTGTTGTCTTTGGCTTTAACTAAACCTGAATTTATCTCAAGTCAACAAGGTCATACCAGAATAAGAATTTTGGCTGTTTTTTTCAAAACTTTATGTGCAAAATCTACTCAGATCATTGATGCTTCTCATAAAGGTTTACAGCAAGTTTTATCTCAAAACGCCAAACTACCAAAGGAATTGCTACAAAATGGTTTACGTCCAATGTTGATGAATTTATCTGATTATAAAAAGCTCACTGTCTCTGGTTTAGAGGCACTTGCTCGTCTGCTTGAGTTGCTGATTACTTATTTCAAAGTTGAAATTGGTAGAAAACTACTGGATCATTTGAAAGCTTGGGCTCAGCCTGCTGCTTTGAATGCAATTATTGCTGAAGAACTAGATAATAACAAAGTGGTTAAAATTCTTGTTGCCATTTTAAATATTTTCCATCTTTTACCACCAAGAGCTCATACTTTCATGGAGGAAATAATGAGAACTTTACAATATTTGGAGGAAAATTTACGTCGTAAACAAGGCTCTCCATTTCGTGCTCCAATTGCTAAATTTTTGAACCGTTTCCCACTAGAATCTTTCCAATATTTCTTAGAAAGATTTGAAAATAGACAATTAGGCACTAAGTTAGCTTATTTTGTTGGTTTAGAAAGCTGTGATGCTTTGAAAAGTCATATAAAGGAGAATATTTCAGCATTCTATACGAGCTTTTCTCAAGAAACTAATTCTGTTAATAAGTGCATTAAGTTTGCGAACTTCATTGATTTGCTTTTGGCTTTGTCCAAAAATGATTCGGATTTGTTGGTATCACAAAAGCAATTGTTGATGGATGTTTCTTCAAATTGTCAAGAAATCATCAGTGTTCAACAATCAGCTGCCTTAACTTCACCAATTCATTTTTGTCTCAAACAAGCCATTGAAAACTTACAGTCATTGTTTGTTTTATTTCTTGGTTGCAATACAGATAATATCGATACCACTTTTGGATTCATTGATTTATTATGCTCGTTGAATATTAATGTTTCACCACATTTAGAAGACTTTATTTTTGAGAAGATTGTTAAATCTGAAAATAGTGATCTACGTCAAGAGTACATGGCAAAATCTATCAATTTCTCCACTGAAAACAAATCTTTAAATTCACGTTTGTTTATCCTCAGAAAGATTTTTGATGCAATAGTTGTTGCGGAAGGTGAAAAGAACGGTAATTTAGATGGTTTGGTTAACAAATCTGGTTCTGCCAAATTGCCAGCTTGGTTAGATCTAGTCCATAACAAAATTTGGAGAGCTTCGGATGAAATAACTACAAAGCATGTTGCTGGCTCAATTGATAGATTGAGATTTGAATTGTTGCAAGTTTCAGCATTATTGATAAAATATGCACCTCAATTAACAGCTGATTTACGTAAAGATGTTATTAAATTTAGTTGGAACTTTATTAAACTGGATGACACTATAACTAAACAGGCTGCTTATGTTGTTACTTCTCATTTTATTTCAGCTTATGATACGCCAGTTAAAATAGTTACTCAGGTTTTTGTTGCTTTATTACGCACACATTCAACTGATGTGAGATATTTGGTTAGACAAGCGTTGGATTTATTGGCTCCTGTTATGCCACAACGTATGGGTCAAGGTGGATCAACTACAGAATGGATTAAATGGGTTAGACGTGTTCTATCAGAAAATAACACTGTTCAAAATCTAACCGTTTATCAATTTTTAATTCACCATGCTGATATTTTTTATACTGCAAGGGACCACTTCATCCCTAATATCATAACTTATATGGGTAAATTGACTAGCATGCAAAATCCACCTGCGGAAAACCAATTGTTAGCCATTGAATTAGCAGAATTGATTCTGAATTGGGAAATCAAAGCTCAAGATGAATCTAAGAACTCAGACCAAGATATGATTGACTCAACAGAAGCAACTTCAACTGATAATGATGATAGATCTTTGGATAAATCAATTGAAAGGGGTGACATAGCCACTTCTAAAAATTACTCCGTTCCTTTTAACCAAAGAGAAGCATGTGTGACGTTTTTGATTAGATTTATTTGTATCAGTTCCCAAAGAGCTTCAGAAACAGAGCTTGGTCAAAAAGCTCTTTTTATTTTGAATAAATTATTAAGTGAGGGTTACTGGTCAGAGGTTACTGTCAAACTTGCATTTTTTGAAAAATTCTTGATCCAAGCTGATCTGTCAACTCCAAATATTCTAGGATTCTGTCTGAATGCTTTAGACGTATTGGCCATTGCTTTAAAGGGTAAAACTCCTGAATGGATTGTTGATAATATCAGCTTTATTCAAACTTTGTTGGATAAATGTTTGCATTCTGATAATCATGATGTCCAAGAAGGTTTACAAAAGGTTTTAAGAATTATTTTGAAAGCGATTATTAAAGTTTCTGAAGAGAGAGAACAATCTGAAGATGTTCGTAACTTTTTGAGTTTGTTGGCAACTATTGTTTCTGAAGATTTACAAAATACCAACTCTGTTGCTGCTGGTGTTACTTTAGCTTGGACATTGTCAAATTATTATCCAAAAACGTTAGACAACTTGGTTCAAAGTCTTATCAGAACTTTTGCCAAAATTTGCAAAGATCATATTTCTATTGCACAAACTGATAACTCCACGCCCCAAGTTGAGTTTGAAGCTAAAATGACAACTAAACTATTAGAGAAAATACTGTTCATTTGTTCGATGAGAATCTCAACTCTGGGTGATCACAGACGTATTTTCTTATCACTGTTGGCTCAGGTGCTTGATAGATCATTAGATATTAACTTGTTAAAACAAATAATTGGTATTGTTCGTGGTTGGGTGTTTTCAACCACTGATCTATTTCCAACCATCAAAGAAAAGGCTGCAATCTTGGTCAAAATGTTGGTTCTTGAATTTAGAGGTGAATTAACATTGTCCAGGGAGTTTTACAGAATCATTGTTGATATTTTTGAAGATAAATCTCTAGCTTGTTCAGAGTTGACTATTAGAATGGAGCAACCATTCCTAGTGGGTACAAGACTATTTGATGAATCAATTCGTGGTCGTTTGATGACAATTTTGAATGAAAGTATTGAAAAAGACATTAACATCAGATTGTATTACATTATTAAGGAACAGAATTGGGAATATTTGTCTGATTATAATTGGCTCAACCAAGCTCTGCAATTGCTATATGGCTCCATTAAAGGTGAACATCCTTTGAAGTTAGTGAGAAGTTATCAATTTGCCTCTTTGAATCATATCAGTTATGTCAATAAAGAAGAATATGCTGAACCAATTGATGGTGTTCAAGACTTACTAGATAGACAACAAGTGTTTTTGGCAAGCTTAAACAATATCAAATCCTCAGATATTATCACTCCGTTGGTTGATTTGTTTCACAAAAGTCCAATGGCTGTTCATTCTGCATGGGTTAATATTTTCCCTGTTGCTTACTCAACTATTTCACGCCGTGAAAAAGCTGGTTTTAGAGAAGTTTTGGTTGCTTTGCTTTCTAAAGATTATCATACTCGTCAAGCTGAAGCCCGCCCAAATGTTATTCAAACAATATTAGAGGGTGTTGGTAAATGTCCTGATCTTCAGTTGCCACCACACTTAGTTAAATACCTCGGTTATAGCTTTAATGCTTGGTATCCAGCTTTACAAAATTTAGAAGAAATTGAAGAAGAACCATTGGTAGAGAACAATGTTGTTCGTGAGACTAACCAGGATGCTTTGATTGAAGTGTATGCCACTCTTCAAGAAGAAGACATGTTTTATGGTCAATGGAGAAGAAGAGCTAAATATACTGAAACTAGTTCTGCTCTTTCTTTTGAACAAATTGGTCTATGGGATAAAGCATTACAAATGTATGAATCTGCTCAAATAAAAGCACGTTCTGGTGCAATGCCGTATAGTGAATCGGAATATTCTTTGTGGGAAGATAATTGGATTTTATGTGCTGAAAAACTTCAACATTGGGATATTTTAACAGAGCTTGCTAAACATGAAGGTTTCACTGACTTATTGTTAGAATGCGGTTGGAGAGTTGCTGATTGGACTGCTGATCGAGAACCATTGGAGCAATCTGTTAAGACTGTCATGGATGTTCCCACCCCACGTCGTCAAACTTTTGAGACATTTCTATGTTTACAAGGTTATTCACAGCAAAAAGAAACACTTCAAGATCTTTCCAAATTATGTGATAACGGTATTCAATTGGCTTTACGCAAATGGCACGGATTACCAAAGAGATTTACAAACGCACACATTCCATTGTTACACACATTCCAACAGTATGTTGAGTTCATGGAGGCAAGTCAAGTCTATGGAAGTTTGCTGGTTACCAATGCTCAAAATATTGATAATAAATCACAAGAATTGAAGAGAGTTTTGCAAGCCTGGAGAGAACGTTTACCAAATATTTGGGATGACATCAGTATTTGGAATGATTTGATCACATGGCGTCAACATGCTTTTGGTGTTATCAACAAAGTTTATATGCCATTTATTCCTGCTCTTCAACAAGCCAATGGTGCTGGAAATGCCAACAGTTTTGCTTATCGTGGTTATCATGAAATTGCCTGGGTTATCAACAGATTTGCACATGTTGCTCGTAAACATAACATGCCAGATATTTGTATTAATCAATTGACAAAGATTTATACTTTACCAAATATTGAAATTCAAGAAGCATTTTTGAAGCTGAGAGAACAGGCAAAATGTCATTACCAAAATGTGAATGAGTTGAATACTGGTTTAGATGTTATCAGCAATACCAATCTGGTATATTTTGCTACTCAGCAAAAAGCTGAATTCTTCACATTGAAAGGTATGTTTTTATCTAAATTGAAAGCTCAAGATGAAGCCAATCAAGCATTTGCTACTGCTGTTCAAATTGATTTGAATTTGGCTAAAGCTTGGGCTGAATGGGGTCATTTCAATGATCGTCGTTTGAAAGAAAATCCAAATGAAATGGTTTATGCGAACAATGCTATTAGTTGTTATTTACAGGCAGCTGGTCTATATAAAAATGGAAAGGCAAGAAAATTATTGTGCCGAATTCTTTGGTTGATCAGTTTGGACGATTCTACTGGAACGTTGTCGCAAGCTTTTGAAACTTATAGAGGTGAGGTTCCTGTCTGGTATTGGATCACATTCATTCCACAGTTGTTAACTTCATTATCTCATAAAGAAGCAAAATTGGTTCGTCAAGTTTTAATTCGTATTGCTAAAACTTATCCTCAAGCGTTACACTTCCAACTTCGAACCACTAAAGAAGATTTTGCTGTAATTCAAAGACAAGCTATGGCTGTTGCCAATCGTCAAAACACCAATACACCAACACCTGCTCCATCAACTGGTAATAACTCTACAGTTTCAAATGCTCCAACACCAGCTACAAGCTCTGCACCAAACTCATTTACAAGTGGTTCAAAGTCAAGTTATGGAATCATACAGCCTTGGGAATATGTTGAAGAAATTATGGGAATCCTGAAAACGGCGTATCCTTTGTTGGCTTTGTCATTAGAATCATTAGTTGATCAGATTAATCAAAGATTCAAATGCACTGCCGATGAAGATGCATATAGATTAGTTACAGCTCTCTTAAATGATGCTCTTCAATTTTCAAATCGATTACCAAATCCAAGAGAAAACTCCAAGTTACCTCCTAATACAGAGACCAATTTGACTAAATTTGCTGAAACAGTTTTACCTACTCATATTAGAGCTGAATTTAATAAGGATTTTATCTCCTCAAAACCAAATTTGGAAGATTATATTAGAAAGCTAAGAAGATGGAGAAACCGTTTGGAAGAAAAACTAGACGCAAGACTTCCAACCGTTAATTTGGAAGATCTTTGTCCACATTTAAGTGAATTCCACCATCAGAAGTTTGAAGATATTGAAGTTCCAGGACAGTATTTGTTGAACAAGGATAATAACACCCACTTTATCAAAATTGAAAGATTTTTACCTACATTGGATTTTGTCAGAAGCTCACATGCTGGTTATAAGAGAATTAAGATTCGTGGTCATGATGGTAGTTTACATCCATTTGCAGTTCAGTTCCCAGCAGCACGTCATTGCAGAAGGGAAGAAAGAATTTTTCAATTATACAGAATTTTCAATGAGAATCTTTCTAGAAAAGTTCAGACGCGTCGTCGTAACATTCAGTTAACTCTTCCAATTGCAGTTCCATTGTCACCTCATATTCGTATTATGAATGATAGTGAGTCCAATGTCTCCTTACAAGAAGTTTATGAAGATTACTGTCGAAAAAAGAAGATCAACCGTGATGAACCATTCTTGTACTCCAATGAGAAACTAAGAGCTGCATTTGATCCACATTTGCCAAAACCAGATATCATGAGTGTTAAAGTTGAAATTCTTAGTGCTATTCAATCTTTGTTAGTTCCGAATACTGTTGTTAAGAATTATTTCAGTAATATTTTCTCCAGTTTTGAGGACTTTTGGTTATTTAGAAAACAATTTTCAAGTCAATACGCTTCTTTCAGTTTCATGACTTACATGATGAGTATTAACAGTCGTCATCCTCACAAGATTAGTATCAATACAAAAAATGGTGCAGTTACTACATTTGATATGTTGCCAACTAAAATTGCCAGTGGTAAATCTAATGTTAAGTACTATACTAATTCTCAAATTCTGGACCCAGCAGCTCAGAGAGCAGCTCCTGTTTTTTTTAACACTGAGAGTGTTCCATTTAGATTGACTCCAAATATTCAAAAATTAATTGGTGAAGCTGGTTTGGAAGGTATTTTTTCTGTCCATATGTTAAGTATTGCTAAAGCATTAACAGAACCTGAACCTGAGTTAGAAACTTATTTACCATTATTTGTTCGTGATGAAACTATTTCCTGGTTTACTCAACAACATCGTCCATCATCAGATGAGCTTCAACTTAGAGAAATTGTTCGTGTTAATGTTGATTTAATTGTCAAAAGAGTTCAACAAATAGCGAATGTTTCTAGTGCTACTAATGTGACCACTCAGCATGTTATGGATTTGATTCAACAAGCTGTTAATCCACGTCATTTAGCTGCTTGTGATCCATTATGGATGCCATTTTTATAAAAAAAATTTATCAACCTTATTACTATTTTTCTAGAGTTTAGTGTTTTTACTTGTTTATTTTTGATTGAATATATTTTATTGTTTATAATTTTAGCAATTGGTTATTTATTATCCGTTATTAAAATGTGTTTTGAAAACTACAATATAATCTTTTCTATCTAACATGAATACTAACTTTTATTGATTACAATACTTATAACTCACACTTTTTTGTTTAAACATGGGACTACAGTTTTCTTTTCTTAACAACCACTCATCTATACACTCTTTATGTAAAATATGAAGATTAGAACTCAAACATCTAATGATATCATTATTTTGATAATCTTCAAAGCAAATTGAACAGGTTTCATGTTAAGCAACAGTACAATTTGATGAATCTTTAACCAATAATCTTTAATTCAAAAATTTTTGACCAAAATCTTCAGTTATCTTTACCTCAAATAAACTATCGTCAATTTCTTGATTTAACTCTTTGACAAGTTGAGCCGGATTATTAGTAATTTTTTTCAAAAGATTTGGCAATTCCAAAATTATCTCTGAAAGGTATAACAAATGTTTATGAATCAAAGATGGAACAGCTGATAAACGATGTTTTGGGTGCAAGAAAGTACCAACAGCATGAGCCATAATTTTTTTAGCTTTCCCATTTAGGATAATCTCTAAAGGACCATTTATATCATTTGAAGTTTTGGTTAAAGGTTTTAATTCAAATACTAAATGAGATGTATGGTTTTCACCTTCACCTTTACGAATGTAATGAAGATCTTCATAACAATTTTGTGCTAAAACAGTTTATATGAGTTTTAGAATTTGGTGGAGGGAAGGAAAAGCATATTATCATATGAGATCAATTTTGTATGGTGAATACCAATCAAGAACTCTTGATTTGTATTGATAACAGTAGCAGGTTTATCAAATCTAAAAGCTCTGAAAAAGTTAGCTTTTAGAAGTTCGTTATTCAAATCACCATTTGCCAATAATTCAAAAAGTTTACCAACACCAGTTTGCCTATCATTTGAATGATCAAAACGTCATTCATTTTAAACAGGGGATTTAATTGCTTTATCTGAACGAATAGTATTAACAAAAAATTCCAATAAAGTTATCAATAGACGTTGTTTATCTACTACAGAAGTTAATGAAGAACGATTAATTGGTCTAGAAAAATTAAAAGCCAAATCAATATTGAAATTTGAGTTTGATAATTGATGTATTTTCTGGAATTATTATTATAATAATTATCATCGTGAAAAAATGCACCATGACTTTGCTCTGCACCTTAAATGATATTCCTAAAATTAAATGCATCAAGATTATGAGCATTAACTGGCTGATATTATTCATAATGCTTTATAATTACTTCATCGATTTGATGATAATTATTAACAAGATTTCTTATTTGAAGATGGTGTTTAGCTTCTCTAAATTGATGATCAAATAACATTCTTTGACACTTGCTTCATTAATAACTCAAGATCAGTTGAATTGACAAGTTCTTGCAGATCATTCTCCGGTTGGTTATTAGCGTATTGAAAAAAATTATTTGCTTCTAGCTAAATTTTGAACATTAATGTTAATACAATAAATATTATTTTTCAATTTGATATGGATGATGATAATTAGTAGGAAAGATGAATGTTGTTTATTGGTTGGTAGATTCTATGATACATTATGTCGTGCCGCAAAGAAGAGTTTGTTTTTTTTGTGAGTACTCACGGATTGGGATAAAAATATTGCCACAACGATGAGTACTCTTCTTTGCGGCAAAAAAATAAAGTGTTTTGAAACAACTCTTCTCTTATTGGGTGTTGTGATGCGCTGTTTAGAGTCTTTAAAGGTTTACTTAAATCTCTGATTTAAGTTCATTTAGGAGAGTAATTCGAGATCTAGTATTACCTAAAAAAAAATTATTTAAAATTATTGCAAATTATTGTGAAAATAGTTTGCCGTGTAGCCCTCACTCTTGTCCATTTAGTACTCCCAATCAAAACATCTGAAGATAATTATTGTTGAAGTTATTGATGATTTATTTTTTCAAAAAATCACATAATTTAAGTTCAACTGGAAATAATTTTCAAATTTATAAACTAAATTGCTAAAAATCAAAGAATTTTAAAAAGAAAACAACAATAACTAAATAAATAAGTGAGTTTTGTACACAAAAATAGCACCATTTGAATGTACTTTTTCCCAGTAATAAATCACTTCTGAGATTGTATGATTCTCTATAGTTTCAACCAAGTTATACTAATTTTGTTATTATTAGAAATGATAAACAGCAGTCTCAAAGTTCTTTTTGTTGTCTCTCGTTTAATTTTTGAACATCCAAACATTTTCTTATCATCCACCCAAACGCTCAATTCAAAACAAGAATAAAGAAAAAAAATATTTCAATATAAAAACAAAAACTTATCCTTTTTTTCGATTTATTTTCTTCTTCTTACTCATTATTTCACAACAATTATCTTCCTACAAAACTTCTTTTATTTATAAGATGTCTGTTTATTTATAAACATAACCAAATGGGTCATAAAGACACTATTACATATTTTCAAATCAATCAACCATTACTTCTCAAGTATTCTCATGATGATTCCCACAACAGTAACCAGCGGGCTTGAGTCCATGACAATGATCACCACAAATTATTCCAAGTTTTTTACATTTGCATCTGCGATCACATTTTTCCTTGCAACCACATTTGTTGTAATTAGTATGAATCTTTGGCATTTGAATATCAGTTTTGGCTTCTGGTTGTTGATTATTTGCTGTTGCTTCTTGAATTAAAGATTGTCCAATTTGGTTAAAAGAGACATCCACAGTTGGAAAACTATTGGTGAATTCATTTTCATAATTTGTTGGATTTGGAATTCTTGTTATTTGTTCTTTTGATAAAAATCCATGAATATAACCAAATTTTGTCTGAACTTGGAATTTTGGAAACTTTGAATCATGGTTTTTAACTTGTGTTACCATTCCTGGAATGTTTTTGATCTGATGAGGATATACAACGTTAGGAGAAAGTTTCACCAACACTCTGGTTCCCTCTTTGATAACGTTGATTTCTGAAGGCAGCCCAATCAAAGATTTGTTTGTATTTTGGTACTTTATCCTTTTTATTGGCCCTTCTATTTCATTTGGTGTCAGATCTTCAATTGAAGAAGATAATCTGGTTTTGTGGCTATTTATTAATGGATATTTGTATCTAACTAAGGAATTCTCAATATAATGGGACTTATCTTTGTTTAACTTATGCAGCGGAGGCTCATCAATTTCTGGTGTTATAAATTCAGTGAAAGCCATAAACTCAATTGATTTCAGCACTAACTTTTCACTAATTTTTGCTATGGTTTTTTCAAAAATTGATTCCTCATTCGGTTTTAGATCTGGATCATCATCTTCTTTTATCTTTGAAATGTTTATTGCACCATCATCGTTAATTTCAGAATCAGAAAACAGCTGAACAAACTCATTATCATGATCATTGGTATTATCTTCTTTATTGTTTGTTACCAGCTCTTCTTTTTTTGTTTTATTGATCAAGTCAAACTGCTTAAGATGAGTAATTTCCTGTGCAGTTTCTTTTGAACATGTGTATTGAATCAGTTTATTAAACTCTTGTTGTTCAGTATTATTACTTTCTGAAAGAAGATCCAAAGAGCTAGCTTCATGAGACAAATAATCATTTTCATTTTGAATTTGTTCATCATGATTGTCTTTTCCATCAATATTGATATCATTATGAGGGCTTGTCATTGTCTTTTTGAACTTTTTCTTTAACTGGGCATAAGAATCGCGTTCTAATTTATCTTCAAATAAAATAGTGTTGTATTTTGTTGGATCATTTGGATCTTCAACCTCCAATGAATATGCATTAGTTTCAACAGTTCTCCGTACAAAATCAGTATATTTGCGGTTAAATAATAAAAATGCATCAAAAGGACAAGCCCAACCCAACGTTCTAGTTGGAGCATGATTTAACGTTTCCATAACATCATCCAAATACAAACTCCAATTGGTGTGTTTGTGTTCCATTGCTAAAAGATTCATTTTTTTTTTAATTTCTTTGTTACCACGTTCTACCATTCCCTGAGATTGTGGATGACGAGGACGACCAAATACAGTTTTTATATTTCTTTTGGAATAGATTTCTCTCAGAATCTTGTTAAAAAATTCTTTACCATTATCAGTATGGATGAGAAGGGGACTACCAGTTCTTTTCAGAAATTTTTCAATGATTTTAGAGATTTCTTCCGCAGTTTTGGTTTCAGCAGGATACAACCAACAAAACTTACTAAAATGGTCCCTGATATGGACAATCCACTTGTACGCTTTTCCGTCTTCATAAGATGGATAATTTATTAACTGAATAAGATCAATCTGAATTCTCTGAAAAGAAAAAGTGGCATGAATTGGTTGAAGTTCATTTTTTTCTGAAGGAAGTTTGGATTCGTTGACTCTAATGCATAATTTGCATTCTTTCAAAACTGACGACACCATGTCATTGGTAATGTTGTAGTATCTAATTTTAAGTTTTTCTCTCATTGCTTTTTGGCCCATGTGTTTATACCTTTCGCAATGCATGTTAACTATGCAGTCAACTATATCTTTGTTGTTAACGATGACCAAATTTGATTTTTCTGTTCTCAAACTACCATCTGGGGACAATTCACATTTTCCATTCAACATTCTACCAACTCTGTTGTTTATTGCTTTGCATAAAGAGCTATTATCTTTTAAGAAAGACGGCTCAACTCCAGAAAGTAGATCATTTTTTTCCAAAGACTCAACATAATCATTAAATGTAATTCTCTGGTTGTTCTTGAAGCATTTTATCATAAGATCGTACTCAAAGTCAGAAATAATACGAGAACCGGCACTGTTTGATTCTTTTTCTTTGGAATCAGAACTATAAACATCAAAATCAATTCTATATTTTTGAAAATGGGAAATCTTGGTAGGTATGATAGCTTGTTCGTTTGTTAAAAAAAACTTATCTAAGAAATCCTCAATATACTCATCAGATTGCACATGCTCCATGTGTGCTTTACTGGCTTCTCTAATTTTGGATTCTTTATCTGCTTCTGGTTTTGTCTCATTCTTTTGTAAAATAGCACTTTCTTGGGAAGAGGTTGATGATTGATCAGTTTTACTAGTTGATTCTAATGATTTTTTGCTTGAATTATCTTTCTTATTTAACAAAGACTCTGATTTAATTTTTGTAAAAGATTTCACACCATTAATTTGGATAGTTTTAGAGTGAATTGATTGATCAGGTAAGTTGACACAATTATTCTTGACACAATTTTCAACAGAATTTTTGGTTTCAACACAAAATTTATCTTTAGACTCTGAGATAAAACAATCTCTAATGCTTTCACAAACTGCTTTAATTACTTCTTCACATTTGGAAACCTCTAATGAGTTGATACCCTCCAAGAACGTGGAGAAATTTACAGTAAAAGTTTCATTTTGCTTTAAAATATTGTAAAAGCTTGATACTGAAGCGTTAGTTGGGTTCTTCTTTGATTGAGATCTTTCATTTAAATGATGTAGCAATTCTTGAAGATACAATTTTTGGTAGTAAATGGTAAAATCACCACACATAAAGCCATCTTGTTGATGATCAAGAGGTAAAGAACGAAAATCAATTACCGGATTTGAAATGTCTTTCAACTCCCATTGGTCAAATCTATTATCAAATGAAGCAATATAGGCAAAAAAAAATCTATCAATAGAGCTACAAATAGTCGTAACTCGATCGTTTATTTCTTGTTCAATTGATTTATTGGTTTTGCTATCAGTTACTAAACAACTAAAAACTTGTTTTAACACCTTTTTATGACCATCAAAATCAGAGACAATTTCAAGATTTGAGTAGTCTGCTGAAACAAAAGTCATCCTCCAATGATTTCCGGTGCACATTGGAAAAACAACATGGATTTTCAACTCTTCGATTCCTAATGATTTTTCAAACACTAACTTTTTCAAAAACATTTCAATTTGACCTTCAATCAAATCTGATGATTGTGTATAAAGCGGATCAATAACAAATGTAATAACTCCATTATTAACCACAATGGTTCTATCTTTGATATTAGTGATATCTTCCAACTGAACTCTTTCATGGATCAAGTTTTTCTCTTTGCTTGATTCTTTAAATGTGGAGTTAACTGCATCAATTGCGTACTTCTCCCATCCATAGACCATATCAGACTCACTTAACCAGTCTCCAAGACCAATAACTCGTTCTAATTGAGGGCTTTTCAAGCTAGGATGACAAAAAATTGGTAAATTTAACTTCTTGATCAACCTTTCATCAAAAGCTGTTGATTCTTTAAGGACTTTAATTTCTTCAGAGTCAATAATTCCACCCAAATCTGCATTAGGTTTTTCAACTGGATCTTCAACCAAAATAGCCGAATTGATTTCACTTGTAGTTTTTATTGAAATTTTAGCTTCAGATTCAGTAGTAGTATTAGTTGAGCCAGTTTGAGAAGAATTGGTAGTGTTTGCTAAGACTTCTGAGAATCCAACATGAGTTTGAGTAGTAGAAGGTTTTGAATGATCCTTAGCTGAAATTGCTTTGGTAGTTGGAAGAGCAGGATCGTCATTAGAATGGTTAGACAAATCAGTAATAACCTTCCCATCAGAAATGACTTTTGCAGAAGCTTTAGAGCCAGTATTTGTTTTTTCTTTGTTTTTTTGAAATTTTTTATTTGCACGAGAAGCTGACTTGGAGGCCATTTTGTTCTTTGAGATGTATTAGTGGTTGTTAAAAAGGTTTAAAGTTGAAACTAAATAAATTTATTTTTTTATTTTAGAAAAATCTAAGTCGTTTAAATTTTACAGTGTTAACCGCTTATTTTTATCATAACCCATCCAATATAACTCTGAAACACTTGAAATTTACGTAGAAGAGAGACATCGATTAGGGCTATTGATTAATATAAACATTAAATACTTTACAATAATTTTAAGATATGTTTATATAATTTTATTGCTATCCTTATCGGAGAGCACTGAAAGCTTGAAAATACTCTTCGATTCTGACAAAATCTTTGCCGCAAAGAAGAGTACTCATCGTTGTGGCAATCTGAAAAAAAATTTTTATCCCAATCCGTGAGTACTCACAAAAAAAAAAAACTCTTCTTTGCGGCACGACAATTATATTATAATTGTTAACTCCATTACCATTTCCAATAACCGCTGTATTTAAGTGTTGGGTCTTCTCAATATTTTAATGGCCGTTGCCGCTTACTGAAGTCTGGTGGCCAAGATAAAGATGAAATTTACAACCGGATGACATGATGATTAATGCAGATCAATTAACTTGATAATATTTTAATTAATAATATGAAGCTGTTCTGCCATTTTTCTCGTGTTATATTATAAAATGATATTCAATTCGACAGTAATATTATTTTGATATAAATTATAATTCTTATTATAATTAAGTTATATGAGCAAGCTAATTAAATAAGGAACGTTGTTTACAAGGATTAAATTTTATTTTGATTTGCTGTGGCATTTATATTTAGTTATATTATATATTTATAATATAGCACTTATATAAAAAGCAGTACTCTACATTAATATTGAAGTGAGAATTAGTATTAACATCCATTCAAAGACCTTGCAATAATTTCAATAAATTATTAACCATATTATTGAAATGCTTAATTAGTTAAATAATATTATTAATTTCCAAAATTTGTTGCACTATTATGAGTTTTCAACTCATCAATGACACCAATATTCAACCATTCTTCATCAGTGACAAGATATGGATCATTTAAAACTTCAAGTGGACAGCATGTTTCTAAAACCGGTTCTGAGGAGTTCAAATATATTAATTGACGTTCTTGCTCCGCACGACGTTCATCAATGTCTTTTAAGATTTCATGTAAATTATAAACAAGTTCTTCATTAATTGATTTAAATTTTGGTTCAACAACTACTTGTTGTTGTTGTTGTTGTTGTTGGTTACCAATTTTATTTCCAATCAATGGATCAATAGTAGCTGAAGTATTAATTAGTTGATGATTTTTAATGTTTGAGATTGAAGCAGGATTTGGAGGTGTTGAAGGAGAAGAAGGAAGTGAAAAAGTATCTGTTTGAGCAGGTGAAATTGATTGTTCGTTGTTTGATAAAATTGATTGGTTTTCAGTACTGCAATCTATAAATGGTGGTGAGCTTTGAACAAAGGTATGAGATGGTTGTGGACATTGTTGTGATTGTGGTACAAGAGCTGAATACTCTGAAGCTGGAAGCATCAAAGTTTCTGGGTGTAATTGGAAAATCTTGCCAGTCAATGGATCCAAATAAAGTTGGGGCGCAGATAAATGTTGACCTTGGTAAGAGGTAGTTTCCATACTGCTATAAACACAAGCTTGCTGATCTGAATTAATTAAACATAATTGACATTTTGGTAATCTTCCATCGCAAGGCCAATGATTTCTGTAACAACTATCACAACTAGGGGTACTTTGCAAATTCATAGCAATTATGAGATATTTTATTATTCTGCAAAAGCAATATTTGGGTTATTATAACTTGCAGTGATGTTTCCAATTAACAATTAGCATTAATGGATCATAGTTTATATTAATATGTTCAATAATATTTAAATTTCATTTCAATATTTGACACAAAATAATTTAATTTTTGTATGAATGAAAGTTACAAGTTCATCATAAGTTAAGCTAGATGGCTATTGATCTAATAGAGCAAACTTATCAGCACCATAACACCAATGTGCTATCTTCATGTTGAACTAGTTATTGAAATTACTCTATTTTTTTTTCCAATTATACTATTTATTAAATGTATTAAATACTAACTTATATAAATCCTTATATAGGCCATCTAAACTAGTACCGAAGCTCGATTTCTAATCTTTTACCAATAATATGCCTGTATTGATGACTCTCAATCTAGCAAAGTTTTGACAGATCAAATATATATAGGCTCACTTCCCATATATGTGCAAACAACCCTTTGTTATTTAGTACTCAAATTACTAATCACTCTAACAGCTGCTTACTAATCCTATACATATATGAATACACAACCAGACTTTAGAATGTTATCAAACATCCTACGTAGTGTAACGGCTATCATGGTCCGCTTTCACCGGGCAGACCCGGGTTCGACTCCCGGCGTGGGAAGTTATTTTATGTTGTAATTAATTGTTTTGAAGAAAAAATATTTTTGTTACCTTTTTGATATTTCCATGGGTTAGAGCCAAAAAAAGGCCCTTGGCCTGGGAAATTATTGACAAAAAATAAAGGTCCTGAAGTTGAATCTAAATTGGACTGGTCACATTATTTAGATAAAGAAGATATAAACCATTTAGATGCTTGGTATCAACTTATAGAACAGAAGGAGAAAGATGGCAAAATTCATCTTTTCAATATGACTCAAAATAATATCAACAAGCACTACATTGCTACAAAATCAAAAAGAGTAATAGATTCCGTCAA
>JAJLVW010000083.1:0-52699 GCA_030570535.1 Starmera pachycereana
ATCAAAAATTTATATCCCTATAAATTTTGAGAATTTGAGCTTTGTTTTTTTTTTTTTTTTGCTATTAATTCTTTAAATTTATCTTCAATCCTTAGATTAACTTCACAACCATGAATGAACCATCTTTGGAGTTCCATTTAAAATTACAAGAACCTTCTTTCAAAATCCCCTTTGAATCAATTAAAAAGAATTTCAAAAATATTCAGAAATTAGATGAGAAGCAATTCAAAAAGTTTGAATCAGATTTCCTAAATAAATTCCCTCATGCTAAAACTACTAAAGAACAAATAAAGATAATCAAACAACTGATTACTAGTTTGAAAACTTTCCAAAAGAAAATTCAAGTTAAATTAGATATTGAAACAGAATTAATTAAAAGAATTAGTTTTAGAATTGAGAAATTCAATCATTTGAATCATCTAAAATTACAAATCAATGAGAATGGATCAAGTCAAGATTATGAAAATTTGATTAATTGGTATAAGAATGAAACTAATTTACTTATCATTGATTACCTATTAAGAAATAACAAGAATTTGAATTTAATCAATGAAATTGAAAAACAAACCTCTTCAACAAATCCAATCAATTTAAACACTGACACTATAGAATCAAACAACAAGACCTTTAATTTTTTCAAGAAAATTCATCCAAATTTTGATAAATTGATTGATTATGATGTTATATTAATTTCAAATAAAATTTCAAATCTTATTTTAAATAAAGATTTATCAGAATTGATTAATTGGATCAATGAAAATAAATCATATCTCAAGAAAATCAAATCAAATTTAGAATTTGAAACAAGATTACAGCAATATATTGAATTAATAAATCAAAAGAAAATTAATGATGCTTTAAAACTTTTCAAAAATCATTTGACTCAATTCACAGATACAAATTTCAAAGAAATTAAACTTGCATTGGGGTTATTAATTTTTGATGAAAAATTAAAATCTTCTGTTGCAAATAAATATCAAAATTTCTCAAGTTATAAGAAATTATTATCAACAAATAGATATGAATATTTATCAAATTTATTTCTTTCCATCTATTACAAAATGTTTGGAATCCCAACAAATGACCCGCTATTAATTTACTTGTCAATTGGAATTTCTTCATTGAAAACTCATCAATGTAAATCACCATCACCATCACCATCAACTTCAACAACATTAACTTTTAATGAAATTTTATTGGAAAAATTAACAAATGTAGAACCAACAAGTTGTCCAGTTTGTTCAATTGAAATCAACCCAATCACACGCGACTTACCATTTGCTCATAATATGAAATCATATCTTTTTGAAGATCCTGTTATGTTACCAAATGGGAATATTTTTGATAAATTAAAATTATTAAAATTCAGTGAATTGTTCAATGATTGTGAAATTAAAGATCCAATAACTTCTGAAGAGTTCAAGTTTACTGATTTGGTGAAGATGTATCCAACTTGATCCTTTTTTCTTTTTCTTTTTAGCTAATTTAATTGTAATGAATTTAATTGTAATTATTGTAGATGTTTGGATGTTGGATGTTGTTTTTAATTGTAAAAATCAACGATAATATTGAAATCAAAATTAAAATCAAAAATATTTATCAAATTTTAAAGCAAAAAAAAAAAAAAATGAGCGAGTTGGAAGACTACGAGGCGTTGCTGGACAAAAATTTCAATCCAATAACGTTTGCAAATGATTTGATAACAATCACGAATTCAAATGATCAAGAATTGGATATTTTCACATCAATTAAAAGAATCAATTTTGATTTAAATAATATTGATAATCAAATGAACACAATATGTTCGGAAAATTATAATGAAATAGCTAAAGAGTTGATTGGGAACGACGAATCGTTAAAAACTTTTCAAAACTTAACAAGTTTAAATCAATTGAATACTTCATTTAATAAGCTTTCAAATGATTTATTGATTCCTTATGAAAATTCAATAAAGATTCAAGATTTGTTGAAAAAAATTAATTCAACGTCAAGTTTAGTTACATCTGTTTTACATTTTATTAATCTTTATCCTATAATGGAACTAAAAATTGATTTAAACTCAATTGAAAAAATTAGCTTGAATTATCACAAATTAATGAAACTATTACAAGATAATAAATCATTAAAATCTTTGAAATTAATTAGAGATTACGAGACAAAACTGATGAGTAAATCAATCCAATTGATAAATTTCATTGAAACTGAGTTATTAAAAGGTAATTTACTAGATTCATTACTAAATTCTTATAATTTAATTGATTTTAAAAAATTATCAAATTTCATCAATTTATTGATTTTTAAAAACGTTAATTTATCAAATTCTATTCTGATCAAGAATTTAAACTCACCTAAAAATTTCCATAATAATTTATTGGAAATTTTACAAATATCAAAAAATTTATCAATTTTACAATCAAATAAACAAAATCAACAATTGATTTCAAATATTTTAAAAGAACTTAAAATTGATTCATTTCAATCATTATTTTGGACAAATTTAGCTGAATCATATAAATTTAAATTTAATGAAACTATACAAAGAGGTGGTCCAGTGGCAAAATTATTAATTAATTATAATGATTCTTTTAAAAATTCAATTAAAACGATTTTAAATAGTTGTGGGTTTACTGAAGATTCTGTTGAAATGAAAGAAATGTTGGATGCGGTACAGATAAATAGAGTTAAATAACATCATTGAATAAAAAGTGTTCATTAAAAAATTAATTTTATAGTGTAGTTTAGTGTTACCACATTTTTCTTGTTTTGGAAAAAGTTTTCAAAATTGATGGACGATTTCTTAAATGTAATGGCAATAGTTTTTCATTAAATTTGTGTCTTTTATTTTCATTTAAATCTGCTTTGATATTAATTATTGTGTTTGATTGTTCTTGTAGATGTAATTCAACTAATTGATTTTCTAATAAATGAGAATTGAAAATTTTATGAACAATTGGGAATTCTTTAATAAAAATTTCATTAAGAATTAATGAACCAAAATTTATCCAATTAAGTGATAATCTTGAAAATTTTTTATATTCTTCATTATAATCTTCTAATTGATTAGAAATTGAAGATTTATTGAAATTCCCTAAAAA
The DNA here is from genome assembly GCA_030570535.1 of Starmera pachycereana. Classification (NCBI taxonomy): domain Eukaryota; kingdom Fungi; phylum Ascomycota; class Saccharomycetes; order Phaffomycetales; family Phaffomycetaceae; genus Starmera; species Starmera pachycereana. The sequence continues at coordinate 3,096 of JAJLVW010000083.1, forward strand.
TGGATAAAAATAATTGAAAATTTTAGATTTTTCTTCAATTGTAACTTTTGTTAAATCTTTTTGTAAAACTTCAAATTTGGAATACAAATTTTCAATTCTTAAAATCAATATTAATTGTAAATCACAAATAAATTTGGTATTATTATGGTTTTTGAAATAAATTGGACAATATTTTAAAACTCCAAATTCTGATAATTTAATATTGAATTTGGCAATCTTTAAACCATAAGGATACAGTTCTCTAATTTTACGTCTTTTCTCTAATTCTTCTTTTTGCAAAATCAATTTTTTCGCTTCTTCTTCTTGTTTCATTTTTAATTCTTCTTCTTGTTGTAATTTCAATTTTTTTTCTTCTTCAACTTGTAATAATTTTTGAAATTCTTCTTGTTTCTTTCTCTCCAAAGCTTCAACATTACTCAAATATTCTTGTTCACGAGCTTTACGTTTGGCTAATCTCTGTGCTTCAAATTCTTCCCTTCGTTTGATTGCATCAACAGATTCCTGTTGATTATCTTGAGTTTCTTCAGTCGGAGTAGTGGTGTTTGGTACAACAGTTGGTAAAGATCCACTGACTGATCTTTTAGTGCCATCATGTTTAGTTACATGCGAAGAAAATTTAGATTCAACAGGTTTTGGAATGATTTCAATTCTTTTAGGTAAAACTTCAGGTGTAGTTGATCTTGTTGCATTTAGTTTCAAATCAGAACTTTTTCTTGATGGTATAGTAGATTCATTTAGAGATTTGGTTTCCACTAGTGGTTTGGAGTGAATAACAGGTTTCTTCTTCTTATATTCATGCTCAACATTGGAACCTGAACTAACTTTTCTTTTCTTCTCATTATCAATGAAGGAAATGGTTGTTTCTTTTTCCTCAGATTGAACAGGTGTGATCTGTTCAACGTCATTTTTAATGTCTTGCATAGCCTCTTCAATCAATTTGATTTCTTCATCATCAGTTAACAATGAATCAATAGCATAATCTAAAGCTAATTTCCCATCATTTGATTTTTTATGAGGATTAGCACCAGCTTGTAACAACAATTTAACTGTTTCTAAATGTCCTCTACCAACAGTTTGCATCAATGGGGTCAAACCTTTCTCATTAACTATATCAACATTACCACCAAACCCTAAAAATAAGTTAACAATATCAGTATGACCAAATTTAGCTGCTAAAGCTAAAGCATCAGGATCTGGTTTACCTCCATTTGCTAAATAAGTTCCAACAAATTCAAAATCACCATCAGCAGATCTTTGGAAAATTTCTTCACGACCATTTCTGGTGGTGAAATCCATCCATAATAAATCATTTCTTGTTTGAGTTCTTCTTGATTTAGATTTTTTATTTGATCTATTAATTGAATGATTATCTTCATGATCACTTGAGTAATCTTCAGACATGTTTGAACTTGATTTATCCGATGTTTTAGATTTTAAATTCAATGAAGCTTCTTTCAAAATTTTTTTTAGATATGGAGTATCACTATCATTTTCATTTAAAGAATCTAAAGCATTTTGACCATGGGCATTTTGAATTCTTGGATCAGCACCGTATTTCAACAATACTTCCACAGTTTCTAAATGCCCATTTGCTGCAGCATCAATTAATGGAGTATCTAAATCTTCTGGACCACTTCTAATATCAACTTTTGCACCATTATCAAGTAATAATTGAACGATTTTAGTGAATCCACCTAAAGCAGCTTCATGTAATGCTGAATTACCAGCATAATCTTGATCATTAACATCAGCTCCTTCTTCAATTAAGGATTTAGCTAATTCATATTTACCTTTATCACAAGCTCTTTGTAATTTTAAACGACCACTTGAATCTCTACCAATTCTTGATTTTTTAGTATTTAAAGTTGAAGATTTATTTGGAGATAGATTTGATGTTAATTTTGATTTCAAATTAGGTTTATTAGTTGAAAATGATGATGAAGAAACTTCTTGAGATTTTTGTAATTTTTCTTTATCTAAGTCAGATTTTCTAACCAGTCGACCTCTTTTTGGTTTTCTTGGAGAATCACCATAAACGGTATCAGCATCAGAATCTTCATTTGGGTCTTTTTCTGAAATTGTATGATCTCCTTCTTGATCCTGTTCAGATATACGTGAAGGGATATCAGCATTATGTTGTTTTGATTTCTCTGACGGTAGGTAGATTAATTCAGACGAAAGTGTTGATAAGGGTGAAGTTGGAGCGTCACCAAAATTTGTGACGTAGTTGGAATTCAAGCCTGCATAACTTTCATCATCATAGTCTTTACTCGTATCATTATTATCATTATCGTTATTGCTGTTATGCTTATTAGAATCTTTTTCAGTTTGAGATTTCAATTCATTAGCTTCTAATTCCATTTTTTCATCTTCATCATCAATTTTTTCTTGTTCAATCTCTTTAGATAATGACAAATTTTCTTCATCCATGAAATCACTTAATTGTCTAGCATCTTTTTGTTCTTTTATGAAATCTGTATCAACATTTTTATTCTCCAGACTTTCATCTGTATTTTTTGATTTTAACTCATAATCTTTTGAAACTGTTGAATTTTTATTCACTTGTTGAGCTGTTTCTGATTGATCTAAGGCTTTATTTTTAACGTCTTGTAAATAACTTGCAAAAGATTTCCCAATTTTAGGTTTGGGTACAGGCACTTCATCAGAAGTTATGATGGCTGCTGTACTAGATGTATTTGGTTTTGAGATAGTTGTTGAAACAGTTTTAGGAGACGGCGTGGTATTGATTTCAGTGTCAGTATTGGGTATTGTTGTTGTTGTTGTTGTTGTTTTGATTATATTTGAATTTATGATATCAGATTTTTCTATACTTATTGCTGAAGAGGGAGTTGTTTCTGGAGAGACAGACAATTCATCATTCTCACGTTCTCTTTGTGTCTTTTGTAGCAAGTCCTTTGTAGTCTGACGCTTTCTATTATCAATTGTTCCTCTTGAACCAAACACGCTTTTCTTTACTGGCAGAGGCTGTCTGTTGTGAGACGTAGGCACAGACATAGATTTGTTGTTGCTGCTGCTGCTGCTGCTGCTGCTATGCTGTGCACTGTGTGGCTGGTGGTGCCTGTTGTCGCTCATCGTCCGCCGTTGGTGCTGCGCTGTAGAAACTTGTTGCTGGTCGTTTTGTGGATATTTCGTGTTGTTTTTAACATTGGAATTTTGTGCAATTTTTTTCATTTTCGTGCTGGAAAAACTGGTTGTCACAACAAAATTACTGGAAATGGTAGCTTTGCAGGAACTTTGTCGCATTTTTAAAACAAAAATTCTCGTTTAAGTAATAAAATTTAAGGTCTGCTGCCAAAACTGCCGTTTACAGAAATTATCTATAAACCTAAACGCAAAACACGCTTAAGATTGAAACATTTCTATCTTTCTAATTTTCGATTGACCAACTGAAGCAAAAGAAAAGTTATGGACATTTTAAACAATTTGGCAGACAAACTGGAGAGTGTTCCAGGCTACGACATAGCCATAGACTGGATCAATGACAAAGCTGGAGAAAAATACCAGACAAAAGGTGGGTATTTATTAAACAATAATTTTTTTTTGGTTTATATAAATTAACAGTTTAATGAAAAGACCCATTTTATGAAGAAATCAATGGTAAACGCAAACGAAGACATCTAATAAACGGACACACAAGAGAAGAATCAAAATCATGGAAGAAAATTAGAAATAGAGCATGGTTAGATGATAAAAATTGTTGTGGATGTTATCCTGTTGATATTGGATTTGGGTTAGCTCCATTATTAGCATGGCTTCCCGTAATTGGACCTTTTATAATGTATGCTATCCATGGAAGATTGGTTACAATTGCAGATAATGAATTACACTTACCTTCCAACATCATTGCTAAAATGCATGCAAATATTTTATTTGATTTATTGATCTCGTTACCTCCAATTATTGGTAGTTTGTTTACTTGGATGAACAGTTGTTCTACAAGAAATGCAGCATTAGTGCATACACATTTAACGAGACAAATAATGGAAAGAAATAAACAGCAAATGTTGCAAGTAAATTCACAATCACAATCACAATCACAATCAAGGCAACCACCTCCTGTTCCTAGAAGATAGGAAACTACAGAATAGATATATAACTTAATATAAGAATGATACTCTATCATATCATTGTGAAGTGTACTATATCAAATAATACAGAGTTATAAATGTCCAGCATTAATTATTTCCCCCCCAAAAATATAACATTCTTTTAAAATTCATCTTAGTTGCATGAAAGCATCCAGTAGCACCGATTGAGGAGCATTATCTTGTTTATTTTTCTCAAAGACATTCCAAAATCTTAAAGTTTCATCACCAGAACCAGTGACAATAGTTTGACCATCTGGACTTAATGATAAATATAAAACTCTATAGGTATGACCAGTTAATGAAGCAACTTGAGTCATTTGTGGATATTTCCATATCATGATTTGATTTTTAGAATAACCGTGTGTAGAAACTAATTCAAGTGAATTAATTGACCAAGTTAAATTACAAACTTGTGAACCTGTATCAACTTCATGTAATTTATTCCCATTTAAAGTGTTCCAAATTTTGATACATCTATCTGATGTACCACCTCCAGAAGCCAATATACCACGTTGATGAGGTGACCAACTAATAGCTTTAATTGCAGCATTGTGTTCAAATTTATATAATGGTGTTGTATTCAATCCATCCCAAACATATAATTTGTTATCATTCCCACCACTAGCTAATTTATTTTCTTCCACATTCCATTTCAATCCACAAACTTCTTGTTTATGATATTTTAGCACGGTATTGAAATGTTCACTTTGTCTTACATCTCTATGTAAAATTGAACAATCTCTTGAGCCAGAAGATAAAATATGATCATTCCAAGCTAATGACGAGACTCTTTGTGAATGACCAGTCATAGTTCTCGTACATTTAGATGTAGCAGCATCCCATATTTGAACAGTGCTATTTTGAGTTCCAATGGCAACATGAGTTCCTGCTCCAATCCATGATAAACTTGTAATTTTATCATTTTCACCTAAATCACATAATTTTTCAACTGAACCTGTTGAAGCATTCCACAGGTAAACTTTTGAGTCTAAACCAACAGCAAGAATATCTTGTGATCCCCAATCTAATAAATTTAAATAGAAATCATCAATTAAATCTGGTGCATCTAAGACTCTATATGGAACTTTTGAAATTGATCTTGGTTTTTTAGAAGGAGATAGTAATAATCTTTGAGTGTCTTGTCTTACTGGTGATAGTGAATAAAGTTCATTATTGATTGAAGTTGAAACCGGTCGGCTCTTAGTTGGAGATTGATAAGAGAATAAATTTGTAGTGGCTCTTGGAGTTCTCAGTATACTATTTGATTGACTGTTGCCACCTGTACTGGATGATATACTGTTCATGTCTAGTAAATCCTCATTATTGTTACCACCAGAAGATCTTGGAGGTGTAATCTGTAAATTATCTCTTGATATTTTAGAGTTATGAGCCAACAATGGGATATTATCACCAAACAATTCATTTTTCAAAGCAGTGTTGAAAGTTCTACTAGCTTCTTCTTCTTTCCTCCATTCCAGATCGCTATTTGAGCTTGATGTCTGAGGTCTAGAGCTGATTTCATCGTTACTTAAACTGAAAGCTGCTTGTAAATCCACACCTGAACGAGCTGGGATGTATCTGTCACTGTAGACAACTTTGTTCTTGCGTCTGCTAGGGGACTGCGTTATATAAGGTAGTCCTGATGGTGTGTTTGACCTGGAGGGAGATCCAGGAGTGATGTAGTTGTTTCTGTCCATAATGATATATAGCTAACAAATATTTGGTATGGTGATAATAAAATAAAGCAGTCAAGAAGCAGTTTCCAATGATTGTTTTTGAAATAGAATATTAGCTGAACAAAAAAAAGCAGACTGTAGCACGGGACTGGCAAGTTTTCTGTTTATGTGAAGCAGTTTGAAGTTGTAAATTTTGTAAAACAATTTTGAATAATTTTGTGGTTAATTTTCAATTTTCAGCACAATTTTTTTGAACTTCATTATTTTTTTTTTTTTTTTTTTTTTTTTTCAATCTTGATAAAGTTTCAATTTAATGGATATTGAAGAGAATGATTTGAAGATCAGATGGACAGATGAAAGTGAGAATAATAAGAGTGTCACTTTTGTATAGTAATTTGTGATATCCACTACTCTAAAATTCAGTTGATGAGATTTAACAGTATTTTAGAACGACTGTGGAAATTTCAATACTAATCTTTCTTTAACCTTGAACCTGGGTTTACACAATTTATTTAACTCACTTAATTTATTTTTTTAATATACAGTTGCCTAAACGTTTCCAGCTTATATGGACCTTCTTATTTAGTTCTTCTCTTCTTAGCTCTATCCCACGCACTTTGAGGTTTATTTTTTCTAGAAGTGTTCATTTTACCATCATCCCTAGAATTATTGAAAATAGACCAATCTTCACCGAAAAAAGTATCAACACCATGTCTTTTATTAGTCCTTTGTTCTTTTTTAGATTTGGTTGTTGATAATCTAGTGAAATTATCTTCTTCATAACGTCTGACTTGTTCTTCTTTTTGTTTGGCTTTCAAAGTTTGAACACCACCTCTACCATTATTCAAGATATTTGAACCAGTAGAACTTTCCAACATTGGTGCATCTCCAGTTTCCAATAGATATTCTTCCATGGCCTGTAATTTTCTTGCGTTTTTCTGTTTTCTGTTATTTGTGTCTCTGAATTCTGTTGGTGGTAGTGCAGCTGAAATTTTTGGTGGTTTATAAGTTTCTGTTGAATCTTTTTTAGATTTGGATTTGGTTTTAAGATTAGATTCTTTGGAAGCTGACAGTAGAGCGGATGCGTCTGGTCTGTAATTCAATTCATCTTCATCTTCAGAATCTTCAGAATCTTCATCTTCATCTTCATTTTTCTCTGCTCGACCATCTTCTTCATGTAAAGATTTTTCAGATTCAAAGGCTAATTTTTTTTCATACTCCGCAGACTCTTTATCCATCTTGTTGTAATTTCTCACCATTTTATCCAACTGGTAGCTCAATTTCTTTTCCAAGTTCTTGACACCTCTTTCCATAGTGACTCTTTGCACAATAGTGTTTTTAATAGCTTCCAGTTTAATGTTGTTGATTTCACTGACATCATTTGTCTTCACAGCTTCCAATTTAGCCAACACCACCAAACACAGGTTATTCAAATATGAAAGCATAGCGTTGTTCTTCAAATCAAGTAATGAGACACCTTCTGGGACCGCAGTATGAGTTTTCTCCAGTAATTCAGCAACCAGGGAAGGCAGCTCTTTGGATGTGAATTTTTCGTTCAGCACATCAACTGAGTCTGCTGTAGCTGTCACTGCTGTGTAGATGTTGGCTATTATCTCGTCCATCTTTTTCTTCTTTGATACAAATTTATTAAAGTAAAGAATGAATAAAATATTTTTATTTCAGCTCATCGCTTAAATTACCCGCCTGGAAAATATATTTTTTTTCTTCTTCCTGAAAAGATTTTTTTTTATCTTTTACAACAGAAACAACTTTCAAAAGACAGAAAGACAGAAAGACAGAATGGTGAGTTAATGGATAGCATGCACAGTGGATTAGGAGAATCAAAGGAATGAGTGTCAGAGAAAAAAAATCTAACAAATAACAGCCTCAAAACGAGTATATCGAGCAACACATCAAACAACACGGGCGTCGTTTAGACCATGAGGAGAGAAAGCGTAAGAGAATTGCCAGAGAGGGACATAGAGTCGCTAAAGATGCACAGAACTTGAAAGGTTGGAGAGGTAAGCAGTTTGCTAAGAAGCGTTACGCAGAGAAAGTTGCTATGAAGAAGAAGATTAGAGCTCATGAAGAATCCAAGATTAAAGGTCCAAGCAAACCTATGGAAGATGAAGGTGATGCATTACCTACTTATTTGTTGGATCGTCAACAGACAAACACCGCCAAAGCCATCAGTTCTTCCATTAAACAGAAAAGATTGGAAAAAGCTGATAAATTTTCTGTTCCTTTACCAAAAGTCCGTGGTATCAGTGAAGAAGAAATGTTTAAAGTCATCAAAACAGGTACTAAGAAATCAAAAGCATGGAAAAGAATGATTACAAAACACACTTTTGTCGGCGAAGGTTTCACTAGAAGACCAGTGAAAATGGAAAGAATCATTAGGCCTTCTGCTTTAAGACAGAAAAAGGCAAATGTGACACACCCAGAACTAGGTGTCACTGTGTTTTTACCTATCCTTGCTGTTAAGAAAAATCCACAAAGTCCAATGTATACACAACTAGGGGTTTTAACTAAAGGTACTATCATTGAAGTGAATGTCAGTGAGTTGGGTTTAGTTACTGCTGGTGGTAAAGTTGTTTGGGGTAAATACGCACAAATCACTAATGAACCAGATAGAGACGGTTGTGTCAATGCTGTTTTGTTGGTTTAATCAGTCACTACTGTTACTATTGGATTACTGATGAAGTCAATTATTATTATTATTATTATTATTATTATTATTATTATATTGAATGGGTAATAAACGGGTTATTTTGTTTTTTTAGAAAAAGCTACAATCAATTCAGAAATTTGATAGCTATGAAGCAATTATTTTGATCTCTTTTTTCAAACCATTTCTCTCTATTTTTAAATGTCTCTTTTGCCTTTTTTTTTCTCTTCTCAACTTTAAAAAACTTTTCTATATGAAAAATTCGAAAATATTTCAACAATGAAAGAACTGGCATTAAGTGTGGAAAACACTCGGACTTTTCCTTGCCAGTCGAATCAGAAGCTGCAAACACTCTCAAAGCAACATCTATAGCTCATATAACCAATTCATTATTTTTGGTACACCGAGACTGGTCATATTTCCATATTCTTTCTCCACAATTTAAAATTTTTTAATCAATTAAGACAGATAAACCAACAATGAGCGACTCTGATACAGTTGAAACAAAACGCAAGAAGAAAACAACTAGACCCACTGGTGTCTTTAATTGTGATTACGAAGGGTGCGGTAAATCTTTTACAAGAGCAGAACATCTTGCAAGGCATAGCTTGAATCATTATGCCACTATAATTTATCAATGTCCATGGGAAAACTGTTCAAAATCTTTTGTTAGAAGTGATTTGAAAGAACGTCATGTTAAAAGACATGAGGCTAGAAAAATTAAAGAACAGAATAAATTACTAGCAAAACAAATGGCTGAAGCTAATAATCCTCCAAAAAGAAGGAAAACTAGAAATAAATCTAAAAATGGTATTTCAACCACAACAATTAATGATACAACCACCAATATTCCAAACAACAATAGCATGAAAAAAATTCCAATTAATAACATGGATTCAATAATCTTACCAAATATTGAAGAACAAGATCAAGTTAACATTCATAATTATAATAATGACAATCATATCAGCATAGCTTCTAATGAAATAGAAGCACTACGGCATCAAGAGTTCCATACACTGCCGTCAACATCAGCATCTCCAACAATCCCAAAATCAATCACTACTGATTCTCCATTAGTTTCACATTTACAAAACTCCCTTGGTTCAACTCCAGTTAGTAACACTTCACCTTCAAATCTAATCAATTGGTTATTCGATGAAAATCATACAAACCCAACAGAGATCCCAGGTATGAACTCATCGTCAACTAATTTGGGGAATTTTTTCAATGCAACAGATGATCCATTTGGTTTATCAGGAAATTTAATTGATGAAATTTTAAATATCCCACCAAACTTCCCTAATCCAGCACAACAAACGTTAATTACACCAGATTTAATTGCTAAATTCATTGAATTGATCCCATCAATACAAAATCATAAATATTTAGCACATTTAGAAAAATTCCTGGAAATTTACTGGAAAACTTTCCATACTCAATATCCAATTTTGCATAAACCTTCATTTAACACTTTCACTGCACCACCAATTTTAGTTTTAGCAATGATAATGACTGGTGCTGGATTAGCTGCATCAGAACCAAATTCAATTTTTAGTAATGATTCAAAATATTCAACTAGAGAATTTGGAGATTTAATCGCAGAACCTTTAAGAATGATTATATTTGGTTTAAAAGAGTTTCATCCACCTTGTAAAACTTGGGTTGTACAAAGTTTATTGATATTGGAATGTTATGAACGTTATTCCACTAATAGAATCTTACATGAACGTGCTTATATCCATCATGGTACAACGATTCAATTACTTAGAAGATCACCAGGTTTAGGAGGGAACCCATTGAGAAACAAAACTGAACATGAAACGTTTCAAAAAGCAACCATTTGGGAAAAATGGATTGAATATGAAACTGTTAAAAGAGTTGCATTGTTTGCATTTTATATTGATGCGACTCATTCAATGATTTTTGGGTATTTAGTTATGCTATCTGTTCCACAGATACAAGTGACGTTGCCATGTGATGATGATTTATGGGAATCACATTTTAAACCAAATGAAACCCCAGTTAAAAATGATTCTTTACAATTTCTTGTTGGTTTAAAAAAAATATTGAATAGAGAACATGTTAAAACTAGTGGATTTGGTAAAAAAATCTTATTAGCTGGTTTAATTACCATATTATTTCAATTACAACAAAGAGATTTGCAAGGACCAATTTTGGATATTGATCAATTAAGAGATACTTGGAAAGAAACAGTTAGTTTAGCATTGGATTTTTGGAAATGTGATATAATGAAAGATTGTTGTAATACAAGCTCAACTTATTTTTTAAAAGATATTGATGAAACTCAAGTTTCGACGTTTTTAAGTACAGGTGATACAAGATGTAAATTTCCTCAATATCATATGGCACAAATCACTTTAAGAATCCAACATTATGATTATTATATTTATTCTGGAGCACCATGGAGAATGAATGTTGGAGCAGAAGAATCTGATTATATAATGACAGAGAAAAAGATACATGATTGGGCTAAATCTCAAGGTGGTCGAATGTCTGTTATTTATGGATATTTATTTCTATTTGAAATGTTTTTAACACCACAGGATTCATTACATGATTTGAATTTACATTATGATGCTAATGAAGAAGTTTTAATTGATAGACCTAATGCACTTGCCTTAGTGACGTTGTTGATATGGTGTTATAACTTCCAATTGGATGGGCCAGAATCTAATGTTTTATTAGATGGTGGTGATTTGGATTATGAGGATTTAATTACAAGTGAAGATGGGTATTCGTATCTGAGAAGAATTAGAAATGAATTAAGTGAATTAGTTGGTGAATATATCCATGTTTCACAAACTTCTACACACGATTCAATAGAGCATCATAAATTGATTATGAGAACTGCATCGATATTACCTTTGATAAAGAATAAAAACAGATGTGGAGGATTACTCAAGATGGTTTCCAAAATTTTCTCAGAGGTGTACTGGGAAGTTGGACAGGAATTTTCCAGGTTGATTAGAAACTGTGTTCGTCGTAATTTTGGTAGTTTACAAAGACGATGTGAAGATATGTACATGGTTGAAAGTCATGATTGAATTTTTTCTATTCAACATATATTAAATTATCAACCACAATGCCTACTGGAGTACCTGTATTAGAAAGCAACAAAATACAAAATAGAATAAACGATATGACTATAATACTAAGTAGTACAGAAAAGCAGCAGCAATGATTCATCTGCATTCAACCACATAATTAAAGCCAGAATTAGGCAATTTCAAGCTCTCCATCGTATGGAACTACCTTAAAAGTCAGTTCTTTACGACGTTTAGCAAAATTCTGCAGGATGCATCCGAACATTTTCATTGTTTTTTTCTTTCTACAACTAAATTATTAGTAAAGAATATGGTGGCAAATTGCAATTAACAAGGGTCTGATTGACTTAAAGCCATTCATCTGAAGGTACTGCGGCAAGGTATATAAACAGCAGACTGACCACATATTCACCAGATGCTCATTGTGAGATAAACACAGAAGTTATACAGCTCAAAATGGAGACAAACATCAACAACACATTTGGCATGGAAAGGTTGTTTGTGCCTGAAGATCGCAGAGTAGGACTCACTGTACGGAACCTAAACGTTTCTATAAGTTCTGGTACAACCAAAGAATCTAAACAGGGCAAGCTCAGCAAGCTCAGCAAGTTTTTCCATTCATTCAAAGGCTTTGATCACAGTGGCAACGAAAACTTGGATTCATTGGATCATGAAGAAGCCAATATTGGTGACAATGTAGATAATGATAGGAAAAAAGTTATAGAGAATGTCAGCTTAGATCTGGAAGCAGGGAAAATGCTGGTTATTTTAGGTGCTTCTGGATGTGGTAAGACAACTTTGTTAAACACTTTAAGTTCAAGAATGAATTTTTCCAAAAGTAATGATAATCCTTTTAAATTCCATGGGACTGTTCAATACACTCAAAAAGACCCAAACATGGCTTATTTATTACAAGAAGACTTGTTTATGCCAGGTCTAACTGTTAGAGAAATCTTGAAATTCACTGCTGATCTTAGATTACATTCTTCAACAGAGCAAGAAAAATCAGATTTGATTGATTATTTACTACAAGAACTAAATATCGAAAAAATAAGAGACACAAGGATTAATGATTTCACATATAGAAGTACTTTAAGTGGAGGTGAAAAAAGAAGAGTATCTTTAGCCATCCAATTATTAACAAAACCTTCAATTTTTTTCCTTGATGAACCAACAACTGGTTTAGATTCTCATACTTCCATCAAATTAGTTGAAATTGTTAAACATCTAGCATCCAATTTTGGTATAACAATCATCCTTACAATTCATCAACCAAGATATGAAATTTTAGAAATAACTGATAAAATCTTGGTTTTAGCTAAAGGTGGTCGAATGATTTTTTATGGTTCATTACTGGAAGGAATGGAATATTTCAAGTCTAATGAAGCAAGTGCTGATTCAAACTTTGCTGACTTCCTATTAAACATTTCGTCCATTGATAAAACTGATTCAAAAGAGTTAGAATTAATGACTTTGAAAAGAGTAGAAAATTTAGTTGAAGATTGGAAAAATCACCACCAAGATAAATTACTAGATGTTACTACTACTGATACTTTTGCTAAAGGCGAAGCAATTTTCCCTAAGAAAATGAATGATATTCCATTGCTAAAAGAAATTTTTATCTTATCCAAAAGATGTTTGATTTTAACTAAAAGAGATGTTCCAAGTTTAATCATGTTACTTGGTGTTGATACCATTTTATCCATCATTTGTGGTTGGATGTTTTATAAACCAGGCTTATCACTATCTTCAATCCGTTCGATTACTTCTTCTTTATATGTTTGTTGTGAAGTTATTGGGTTTACACCACTACTTTATGAAATTGAAAGATTATGTGCCATTGATGGGAAGTTTTTAGTTAAAGAATATAAAGAAGGAATGTATTCAATTACTGGGTTCATGATTGCGAGAAAAATAACTAAATGTTTTCTTGAAGATATTCCAATTTCTATGATTTGGTCCTTAATTACTTATTTTATGTGGGGACTTTATGGGTTTAATGGTAAAAGTAATTTTGGGATTTATTTTATAAATAATTTATTGATTTATATGATTGGTATCACAAACGCAATGTTATCTTTTGTTCTTGGTGATTATACTTTCCCAATAGCAAGTTTACTTTCTTCAGTTTTTTATCAATTACAAAATGTTGCTTGTGGTTATTTTATCAATGCTAAAACTATGCCTGTTTATGTTAGATGGTTGAAATATATAACAAATTTCTGGTACAGTTTTGGAAGTTTGGTGTCAAATCATTTTACAAATTTTAGAGGTGATTGTCCTTATTCTGATAGCGATCTTTGTTATGAATATACAGGTGAATATGTCTTGAATCAATTGGGCTATCCAAAAAGATGGTTTGCATTGCCGTTATGTATCGGTGTTTGTTGGTTCTTAGGTTATTATGTGGTTGCTGGGATGTTGTTGTGGTATAAATCAAGAAGAAATATAATCAAAATTGTTAAACCAAAGAATAACTCTGCACGTTCATTATTACATGTTCCAGATGGTTTATTTGTAAAAAATATTGATGTTAAGATTAAAAATAAAGATGGAATTGAATTGAATGAATTAGAAACAAATTCAACCGTTACCATTAACATTTCAAATATCAATATTTCATTGAAACCCAAATTGTTTAATTTGTTTTCCAAAGACAAGAATGCTGAGAAGAAAATTTTGAATAATATTAATGCCAGTTTTAAACCAGGTGTTAATGCAATAATGGGTCCATCAGGTTCAGGTAAAACCACATTATTGAATTTTTTAACAGGAAGAACAAGATTGAAATTGTTGAAAATTGAAGGTGATATTTATTTAAACTCAAATAAAATTCCATTTAATTTGCTAAATAAAATCACATCATATGTTGTTCAAGATGATTCATTTTTAATCGCCAAATTAACAGTCAGAGAAACTTTAATGTATCAAGCAATGTTAAGATTAAGTGCAGCCAAAAGACCATTCATGAATGAACTTGTTGATCAATTAATTAAAAAGATGGGATTGATTGATGTTCAAAACATTCCAATTGGTGATCAATATGTTAAAGGTATTAGTGGAGGTGAAAAAAGAAGAGTTTCTATTGCCATTCAATTGTTAAATGATTCAAACATTTTGTTGTTGGATGAACCAACATCTGGGTTAGATTCATTCACTTCAACTAATTTATTGAATTTATTACATGAAATTGCAATTAATGAGAATAAAACTATTATATTGACAATCCATCAACCGAAATGGGAAATTTTCAGTAAGTTTGATAATGTTTTGTTATTAGGACAAGGTGAAACTGTTTATGATGGTGGTGTTGATGAATTGATTGAATATTTCAATAAATTAGGCTTTAAACCAGAAGATGAAGAGATGAATTTTGCTGATTATTTATTGGATTTGTTATCTTATAAAGAACATGCTGAAAAATTGGTTGTTAGTTGGAAACATCAAGAGAAGCTACCTATTGTTGAAGTTAATCCATTGTTTGGTTCAACTTCAAATGGTTCACAAAAGATGATTTTCAATAAATTAATCCATAAAAGGCAGAACTTTTTTGTTGCTTTGAAAATTTTAATTGATAGAGAATTGAAGATATATTTTAGAAGTTCTGAAATTTTAATTGCAAGATTAGGACAAGGTGTAATTTTATCAATTTTGTTTGGATTATTTTTTGCACCATTGAAGCATTCATCAGATTCTATTTTAAATAGATTAGGATTGACTCAAGAGATTATCAACTTTTATTTCGTTGGTTTAGTTAATAACTTTTCAGTTTATTCTGTTGAGAAATGGACCTTTTATAATGAACATGATGATAATGTTTATTCTCCATTGACATTTTCAGCAAGTTATTTTTTAACTGAATTACCATTTGAAATATTTACAGCTTTTTTTTTAAGTATTTTTGCAGTTCTTGTTGTTGGATTACCTAGAACAGGTGCAATGTTTTTCACAACATTTTACATATCCATTGTTGCTATGAATACTGGAGAAAGTGTTGGTACTATGTTCAACACAATTTTTGATCATCATGGAATTGCATTGAATTTATTGGCTAATTTAATGGTTGTTGCTATTTTCATGGCAGGAACAATGTCTTTAAATATGCCTATTTTATTCAGAGCTTTTAATTATATTTCACCATTAAAATGGCAGGTGTTGGCATTGACTAAGTTGTCGTTCCAAGGACAGAGTTTTGATTGTTTGAATGATACTGATACTTGTGTTTTGAATTCAGGAGAAGCTGTTTTGAAAAACTACAACTTGGACAGTAATTTTGCAGTGGATATGGTGGCAATCACAGTGATATTTATTGTTTATAGAGTGGTTTCGCACCTTTTATTAGAGATCAAGTTGAGACTAAAATAGCAATAGAAATAGAAATGAATAATCTGTTATAGAAAAACACAGTCATTGTGATGTAAGAGGCTCAGAAACTTTTTAAAACAGCTTGTACACTCACTATTGAACTGCATTACATACATAATTCGAATTTCGATTTTCAAAATTTTGATTGTAAAAATATTCTTCAAGTAGCATGTAATTAAGCAGTTTTAAATATAGTCAGTCTATGGAGGAGTAAATGATTGAAGGAGAGTCGATTTAGCTTTGTACTTTGTGTTTTGTCACATCATCAAGAATGTGGTGATTAATTGATTCAAATTATGGTGTTAAAGAGTTCACTCAAGATAAGATATAATCATCAGAGCAGGGGTTCGATACTGTCGAATAAGAAACTGAAAATATATTCACACGACTAGTGAAGTTGAAGAGCTTGAATTAGCTGAAAGTTATCATTAATCTGAAGATCGATATGATGAAGAAGCAACTTATAAAGTTACTTAAAACTTCTGAATCAATGTAGCCCTAGTGTAAATATGTACGTACTAAATACTAAATACTACATACTACATACTACATACTACATACTACAATATTCGTAGTTTAATACAGTTATAAACAGTTAAATTTTTGAAAAAGAAAATTGTCGAACTCCATAATATTGAAATATTTTTTTTTTTTTTTTTTTTTTTTTAAATTACAGCCAATTATCGTTTGGGCAAAATAATCCTTTGCAACGGTTCTTCAGCAGCTCCAGCTAGTTATCAATCAAACTCTACAGTTCACTACTACAATACCACTCAGTGGGGCTCACATAGCATTCGCTTTTTTTTTTGTTTTTTCTACTATACCGACAGTCTTTTCACTGCAATTGATACCGTTTGTATTCGTTATTTTTGACTCATTTTTTAATACAATTCACACATTCATTGAAGTTTGAACCAACATGGAGCTCCCAAACTCAATTTCTAATTCCAAGAAGCAGCAGATACAGATCTTCAGGAAGTTTGCTAAGCTTAACGACAATGGACAGCTCATTATGGACTACGATGCTTTCGTTCGACTGATAACGGCTTCCGTGCCAGACATCAATTACAATAAAGATATATCAGCGAAGACTTTTGGACTCATTTTTTTCACTGTTGATGAGAACAACAAAGGATTCTTGTCAATAAATGATTGGTTTAAGTTCAACAATCTGATCGCTTGCAAGAACTTCAATTTTATCTTTCTTTATGAATTCTTGAGAAAATTTGACAAATATTCTAATGGGAAGTCTATTAATTACAATGACAAGTTTTTGAATTTCCATGAATTGAATATAGATAAAGATGCGTTGATCTCCACAATTGAAAATTTACAAAAATACACTAATAATGAATTTTTAATTAAAAACAATTTAAATATGGATTGGAATGGGATAAGTTGGCTCAGTCATTATTTCCTTAATGATTCAGAATCAATAAATCTCAATTCTTTAATAACAATAATGCAGAATGACTTATTAGATGAGAAAATAAATTATCTATTTGATAATTTATCAAATTACAACTCATACAATAGAATCAATGAAATTTCCAAAAATCAATTGATTTATTTATTAAAATTATTGTTCAGTCATAAAATATCAAGTGATATTTTGGATTCTATTAATATTAATCACGAGGATAAATACAACAACAACAATTTCATTAGTTTTACAATCTTCAAAGATTTGAAAATCCTTATTGATAATTTTGACCTTTTGAATCAAATTTTTTTGAAATTTTATGAGATTAATAAATTAAACTCTACAAATCTAAACATGCAAAATATGGTTGTTAAAAAGCAAGATTTTATTCAATTTTTAACAATTGAATACAACAGAATCAACAATTTAATGCAGTTCACTCCTGCTCAAATTGATTTATTATTCCAGTTAACAAAAGATTTCAAAAAATCAGATGATTTATACCTAAATGATTTCTTAGAAGTTTTAAATCCAAATCATGCAATTGATAGCAAAATACAATCGTTATTTATCAAACAACATGTGAATTCAAACTATACTTTTTTCCCAATTTTTGATTCAATTTATAATTTCTGTCTTGGATCAATTGCTGGTGCTATTGGTGCCACTATAGTGTACCCTATAGATATGATCAAGACCCGACTACAGGCACAAAGATCACTAATTTATAAAAATTCCATCGATTGCCTAAAACAAATCATTCAAAAAGAAGGTTTTAGAGGTTTATATTCAGGAATTGGTCCACAATTAATTGGTGTTGCACCAGAAAAAGCCATTAAGCTCACGGTTAATGATTTCTGTAGAAACATTTTCACAAATAAATTGACTAATAAGATCAATGTTTTCTATGAAATTGCATCTGGTGCAATTGCTGGTGGTTGTCAAGTTATTTTCACAAATCCATTGGAAATTGTTAAAATTAGATTACAAGTTCAAGGTCAAAATGAAGGACCAAGATCGACTGCTTTTCAAATAATCAAATCATTAGGTTTTAAAGGGTTATATAAAGGTGCAGCTGCTTGTTTATTAAGAGATATCCCATTTTCAGCCATTTATTTCCCAACTTATGCTCATATCAAGAAAGATTTTTTCAATTTTGATCCTAATAGTAAAGATGGGAAAAGAAAATTGAAAACATATGAGTTATTATTAAGTGGTGGATTAGCTGGTATGCCTGCTGCATTTTTAACTACTCCATGTGATGTCATCAAGACAAGATTACAAATCGTTCCAAAACCAGGTGAAACAAAATATAATGGAATTTTCCATGCTGCTAAAACAATTTTAAAAGAAGAATCACCAAAATCTTTTTTCAAAGGTGGTGGTGCAAGAGTTCTTAGATCATCTCCACAATTTGGTTTTACATTAGCTGCTTATGAAATTTTCCAAAATTTATTACCTTCAAAACCAATCACACCTTCAAATTTCCCTGCTTCAAATTCACTAACTTATAATGATGAATTTAAACAACAATATTTTTTAAATTATTATTACAAGAGTTTACAAATCTCAAAAACTTTTATTGATTTGGATTATAATTTTAAAGAATTTGATTATAGAGTTTATAAACAATTCTATCAACAATTGCATAATGATAAGATTATATCATGAACATACACACATACATACCCACATACATACATACAACATGGATGATGAATCACAAAATCGTTATATGTAATTAATGAATTTATTTATTGCTTAGATTTACACCATTATACTGTTCCTATACTGAAAAAAAAAAAAAAAATAAAAATAAAAATAAAAATCAAAATTAATATTTTTTACATTAGGATTTGTAGTTATTCATAATTCATTATCCCATTAATATAAACCTCATCAACTCCATAACTCTTTGTCTTCACCAACTCATTAAAATAATCATCTCTGAAAACAAATTTCCCCTGTTTTAAAGCATGTAATAATCGTTCATAAGCTTTTGCTTTATTCATCTTGATAGCTTTCTCTTTATTCTTCAACACTTGTTGTGTAGAAGGAAAATCAAACTCTCTAAAATCAGGTGGTGATTCAACTCTATCCCAAACTGAACCTTTATGTCGTGACATTTGAATTGGAACATTTGTAGCTTGGAAAAATCGATCACAATCTTTACATGAAGTTCCATGCAAGCATTTCCGTTTATTGCCTCGTATCACTTCATGGAAAGCATATGACACTCCATTATTAGTTGAAGGATTAATTTTGAAATCTTCGATGATCCAATCACGGTTTTTTTTGAAATTTCTTGTAAGGTCAAGAACTAAATCTTGACTATCATCTGATTCGGCTTCGGCTTCTTTCAGTTCAGATTCATTATATAAATGCTCTAATGGTGCAGAAAGTTGTGTACTTCCTTCAACCTTAAAATTATACGCTTCACTGACTTCAGGTTTGATTAACACGTCCTCAGATTCGTCTTCTTTCTTTATTGGTATCAGTTCTTGTGAAGCTTCGTACTCTGAGTCTGGTATCTCCCGTATCGGTGATGACAAGGGTAGTATCACATCGATCTTCCTTAGATCTAATGATTCAACCACTGGTCGGCTGGTTTCTTCATATCTTCCAACAGTATTTGAAACATTGATACTCTGATTAGTCACATCTTCTTGTTCTAATTGACTGGAAACTTGCGTGTCTGATGGGAAACTGCTATGTATATCTCGCCCTAGTTGAGTTTGACCCTTTAAAAACCGGTTTTCAAGCAATAACGCGTCATAATTCTTCTTCAAGTCATCGAAATCTCTACATTTCTGTTCATATTTCCTTATCGTCAGTTTAAGTTCTAAAAAAAAAGGTTAGTTATTAAGAAACTCTTTTAATTAACATAAGAAGCAAACCTTCCACTGCAACAGTTGCATTTTCAAGCCATTCGTTGAGATTCATCAAGTTTATTTATTTATAAAGAAGAAAACAAATAAATTTCTAAAGAAAATATCACCAAAAAAAAAAAAAAAAAAAAAAAAAAAAAAAAAAAAAAAAAAAAAAAAAAAAAAAAAAAAAAAAAAAAAAAAAACCAACAGAATAAAAAAAAAAATGTCGTTAGCTGACTATTTGAATAAGAATTATGCATCTGATAAAAAGAAGAAGTCCAAATCCAAGTCCAAAAGCGAAAAAAGTGGGAAAAAAGACCAAAATTTGATTATAGAAGATGGGTTTATACCCAAAAATTACACAGTTGAAGCACAAGATGAAGATGAACAGTCAGTTGTTTTACAACAATCACAAGTCAGTAAGGGATGGACAGTGGTAGGGACAAACGAGATAGTGGAGAAAGTTGCAGAAGTTGAACTATCAATACAACAGAAACAAGAAGAAGAATTAACAATGGCATCTGGAGCTAAAGCTGGTCTTCAAACTGGTGCACAAGTAGCTGCCCAAATAAAAGCTAAACAGCAGAAACAGCAGTCTAATATGGTGAACAATCAGCATGAAACTGTTTTCAGAGACTCTCAAGGTCGTAAAATTGATATTGATCAACATTTAGAAGAAGAACGCAAGTATCAAGCTGAAAAAGAAAGACAAAGACAACAGAGAATTAAAGAGATGAATATGGGACTTGTTCAACTCCTGGATCTACAACAAGCTGTAAAAACTTCAGATAATTTAAGCAATTCTTTAGCAGATAATGACAATTTTTTTAAACAAAAACAGTTAAATGATGATCCATTACTATCATTCAATCCAATTAAACAGTCAGCTAATATCTCTAGAACAGGAAGAAAATTATACAGTAAAGCGTTCCCTGAAAACAGATTCAATATTAAACCTGGTTGGAGATGGGATGGAGTTGATCGTTCAAATGGATTTGAGAAAAAATGGTTTGCTAAACAACAGGAATTGAAGGCAAAGGCTAATTTCTACACTGAAGATGATGAATGAATGATTGAGAGTAATAATAATGAAACATTTTGACTGTTTTCAATTCACTTGTAGATTGATGGTTTATTGTTGGTGGAATGGTGGTTGGTTGATGATTGATTGTTGAATGTGTCTTAATGTGTAATTGTTATGTAAATTTTTAACACTATTATTTGAATCTTCAGATGATGAAGACGAAGGTTCAACATCTTTCTTTTTCTCAACTTTCTTACCTTTCAAAATTGATAATAATTCATTAGATTGAGCAACAACAGTTTCGGGTGTTGATGGTGAAGTTTTTGCCTTTGGGTTCTGATTTGGTTGTTTTTTTAAAATAGTTTTAGCACCTGGAACAGCAACTGGTTTTTGTTGATTCGAAATCACAACTGGCTTCTTTTCATTTGGAATAACAACTGGTTTTCTGCTTGAATGTGCAGAAGCTCTTTTTTGTGAAGCTTTAGAATGATAAATAAATTGTTTCAAACTTAAATTTAAAACTAAT
The DNA here is from genome assembly GCA_030570535.1 of Starmera pachycereana. NCBI lineage: Eukaryota > Fungi > Ascomycota > Saccharomycetes > Phaffomycetales > Phaffomycetaceae > Starmera > Starmera pachycereana. The sequence continues at coordinate 24,825 of JAJLVW010000083.1, forward strand.
GAAGAATCAACTTTCATACCACGATTCGTTCTTAATTTACCTTCTAATTTATTACCACCAACTAAAGGTTTATCAAAAATAATATCCAACGTAACATTTGAACCTGAACTAATATATTTAACAACAGTACCTTTGGAAAATAATGGAATTTTACCTGTATCATGAATATAAACAACACGATCTCCTAATTTGAAAGATTGAGTTCTCAATTTACTAATTGAATATTTTGGTTGTAATACTGCTTCAGTTGGAACTCCAGCTAATTTCTTAGTTTCACTTGTACTTGAATTTGTTGCAACAAATTGCTCAATTTGATTTTCAATTTGTTCAACACCTAATCTTGTTAATCCATCTGATTCTAATGAAACTTGAACAAAATTTGCCGTTAATAATTTCAACCATTTTTTCAATCCATCTAATTTTTTAGAAATTAGTTCTTTGGAAAGATTTGGTAAAACTTCAAAAATTGATGGGAATTTACCTGGAGTAATATCTTTAAAATTCATTAATGAATTGAAAATTTCACCATATGATTTTTGATATTCTTGTAGTAATGCAATTGCATTTGTACTATATTCCCAAAATTTCTCAGTTTTTCTTGTAAAACCTAAAACTTTTTCACGACGAGAATCAAATTTCAAATTTAATCCAAGATTAATTCTTTGATTTGCTGTATCAGTAACAAAAAACACTGATGTGATTCTTGATAAAAATAATGGATTTATTCTTAATCTTTTAGCAATTTCAAATGATGGGAAATATCTGTTCTCTTTTTGTTCTATTGCAGCTCTAATTGCACCAAAATTTGGTTCTTTCTTAAAATCATTTTTAACAACTTCAATAACAAGACTTTTGGTGGAACTATAACCAATGACTTTAGCTTCTCCACCATATGAAAAGTCACCTAAGAAAATGGCTTTTGAATCAATTGGATATTCTTCATTAATTGGTAATGGTTTCTTTTCAATTAGTCTTGAATCTTTATGTTCAACATCTTTAATAACTAATTCTAATGGATAAACTTCAGTGTCTTTTGACAATTTTTTAATATAAGCACCATCAACAGTTTTTGTTAAACCTGTAACTGGTGAAACTTTCACTAAAAATTTGAAAGGTTGTAATTCAATACCCTTTTGATACACATAATTAGTGAGTAGTTGTTGTTGAGTTCTTTTAAAATTCTTAACTTCTTCAGCGTCTAAAGTGACTCTATTAATAAATTTCCCATTCTTAGAGTATTCAGTTTTACCATCACAAATTGAAATAACTTTTGATTCTCTTAAATATGGATATCTTGTATAAACAATTTTATTCAAAATTTTATTCAATTCAGCTTCACTTAATTCAAGAGATGAGTCAATTTGTTCCGGTTTGATAATAATAGAAGTTGATCTCGAAGGTTGATTAAAAATTTTAACACCAGCTTCTTTTAATTCATAAGTGAAATTGATTGATTTTAAAGTTGGGAATCCTGATAATGCATGAACACCAATTAATGCATTTTTACATAACCCTGTAATATATTCACTTGAATCAACATGTTCCAAATTATATGGAGTTTCAAAACAATGGTTATGTTCTAAATCACCAAAAATAATCGGTACAGGAGTCTTATAAACCTCATCAATTTGACTATTGAAAACATAAATTAAATCTTGACCAAATGAATTTCTTTGACGTTCTTCTTGATTTAAATGTAAATTTAAAGGTTCCATTGCTGCAACCAACCTTTTTTCATCAACAAATGGTAATTTAACAACAGCTTCCCATTCAGCAGTTTTACCATTCATATCCAACTCAAAATCCACTGGATAAAAATCAATAATTGGAGAGTTTGGATCAGTCATTAAAGTTCTATAACACTGAGGAACTAAATTTTGAGATCTTGCTGGTAAAACAGACATTAACTGTTCAAAAGGTTTAAAAGGTTTTGATTTATCAAAATTAATGTTAATATTTAAACCTTTTCTAATATCTGAAATTCTTGGAGAATAATGATATTTGAAATACCAAGACCAAGAAGCACAACCTTGGTAATAATAATATAAAACCCATTGTAAACCTTCAATATAATTTTCAGTTAGTTTAGTCATTTCATCCTCATCTTTAATGCTAAAGCCAAATTTATCTTGATAATAATGATCTTTCCAATCTTCAAATTTCTGATTATAGATTTGTTTTTGTTCTTCAACAAATTCTTCACCTTCATTATCTAAGATTATTGCCGATTCAAATCTTTTAATAACACGTCTAATATCATTAACTCTTTCATTAAATTCATCTTCAGTTTCATTAGGATCAATACCATCAATATCAAGTCTAACAGAATATAAATTGGTTGATTTTGAGTGAGTGACAATTAAACCAGTGTCAAATGCAAAAGTTCTTAAAAAATCTAAATTTTTATAAGTCAAGTTTTCTGGTAAAGGTAAAGAAGGAACTTCATCTAATTGTGATAATTCAGAATAATTCATTGAAATATGTTTGATTAACCAAGGTTTGATAGTACCAACCAATTTCTTTTGTTGTTTTAAAATTATTGATTTCCCTTGTCTTTCACGTTTCTTTTCACCACTTAAAGAGATATTCTCTAATTGTTTATTAAACCATTCCACATCAACATCAACTTGTTCAAAATTTAACAATTCAAATTTAGATAATTCTTCTAACCATTTACCTAATCTTTCTAAATTAATTTTACCATATTCATTGATGTATCCATCTAAGATTCTAAGTGTTTGTTTAAAAGTTTCTAACAAAACTGGGAAAGCACCTTTATTTAAATGTAAATCAGGTAAATTTGGTAAAAAATCATTACCAATGACATAAAGAACCAAAATAAAATCATCTAAAATTCTTTCAAAATCATAAGCAAATTGTAAATCGTGTTGTAAATCTTTAAATTCTAATTCTAGGTATTCTCTAACTAAACTTAATTGTAATAAACAAAATTTTTGATCTTCCACAGTTTTAGCTTGAGTCTGTTTTCTACCAAATTGAACTTCTTCTCTTAATAATGCAAAATGAGGTTCATGAGAAACCAATCCCAACATGATTAAATCAGCATCCAAACCATAGATACAATGACGTAGATTTGGATTATAATCTTTTGAAGCTTTCTTATTTCTAATAAATTCCATGATTTTATGTTCACCTTCACCTGGGACTTCATGACCTGATAAGATGACTTCAATATCTTGCCATCTTGAATCGGTAGAGATTTTCTTATGAATGAAATATTTCAAATAATTTGTTAATTTTGCCATAAATTCTGTACCTGGAGTAATAGAATTTGAATCAAAAGGTTCTTCTTTTGGGATATTTAATCCTTCTTTGATAGCTTTCTGTAAATTCTTTTCAGCATCAAGAGCAGTTCTAAATCTTCTAGATCTTTGTTGATTCATTTTAGCTCTTGGAGCAACACCATCAATGGCCATATAAAACACTTTTTGAGGTCTAATGATATCAAATAAATGATCAATGTATGCAAAAATAGCACTGAAGACGTCTTCTTCACTCAACCTTTTGGTAACATCCTCGTCTTTAGAACGTGTACATGTGTGTAAAATGGAGTTCATATCAAGATAAAGGTTGTCAAACTCAGGGATCTGGTGGTCTGTAACGTACTCCGAGATGAGCGGCCATCTTTCTGAGATGAATCTGAAAAACTTTGGGATACCCATTGCTGGAGCGCTGTAGTTCTTTTAAGGGCTGTTTGGACTGTTGTTGTTCATTAATGTTAAGAGTTGAAATGTTTACGTTGTTCGTTGGAAATTTGGAGGTTTGGAAGGCGGGTAAATTGAGATACAGGAGGGTAAATATGTTTTTTTCTTATTATATCAAGTATCAATTATCCAGTTGTTTAGTGTAAATAGAACCAAAAGAGGCCAATTCAGATTCAGGAAAGGATAGAGAATGGTCTAATTGATTCATTTGTTTCACCAGATCCAACATGGTATTCTTATCAAAAGAACTATTGACAAATTTAGTGCTAAAATCTCTATTTCTGTACAACGTTGGTAATAGATGCTGCGAAGAGATTGGCAACACTAAAGCCAGCTGGTGAAGTGGTTTAATTGGTTGGATGGTATCAAATCTAATATCTTGCTCATTAATATCTAATTTGTCGAAATCAGTGAAAAATGGAACGAATTCATGTTTATAAACCCAACTCAACTTATCAAAATCATGAGAATAATAGTGATAAACCCATTGAATTGAGGTAAAATAATCTTTCATGATTTGTATAAGAGGGATCTGTAACTTTTTAACGGATTCATAGTAATGTTTTCTATGGTTACCAAACTTTTCAAGTTCTATACTTCTAATATGCTCTTTCGTTTTGTTCTTACTTTCAGTTAACGATAAACCTGAAAGCTCCAGCTCGACAAGTGATGACGAAATAGAATATTGGTCCAAAGGGTGTTGTCTCTTATGAGTATCCAATTCGCGTTGTTGTAATGTTTTGATCAACTGGGTAAAATTGTGATAGTTGATAATATTGTTGTCTGACACAATTGACAAATTTGGATGAGATTTATAGTAGTTATTAAGGGTTTCAATGAGCAAATCTATCAAGGAACCATCAATTTCCCAATAATCTGGTTTAGGAAAAAAATCATTTCCTAACAATATCAACATCAGACTGAAATCTTTAATCGTCTGTTCATCATCATTATTGATAACTTTATTTAAAACACTCAATCTCAGTTTATTAATATCAAAAGACTCAAACCCCATGGTACTTAGTCTAGTACAATAAGAATAAACTAATCTCGTAAATTGAATAGACTTTCCAGGACTCAATAAAGACAGAATAATGAAATCAGCATCATTTCCAAACAACACACAACTTTTGATATCTTTTGAAGATCTTAGATGCCTGATTAATTTCTGTTCCCCTTCACCTGGAACACTGGTATCTGAGAGTATAACATGGATTCCCTTTCCACGCATCTGTGTGTCAATACACTCTTTTATCGCAGTAGATAATCCAGCCATTAGTTGAGATCCTGGGGTGAGCTGATTAGCATCCATGCCTCCATAATAAGCTCTGCTTGCTCTTCTTATAACTTGCCTCTTCAATTTAGCAAATGGAGGAGCACCATCAAATGCCAGATATATCGACTTCTGTGGTTGTACATATGAAATCAATCTGAGACAAAACTCCTGGATCTCGTTGTAAAACTTCTGTCTATCAGAGCAAGTTGGAACATACAAAATACTGTTCATGTCCACGTACAACGCATCAGGCTTGTCTGGTGGTGTTTTTGATACTAACGACCATTTGCGAGCGAGTGTTTGGTATAGTCCTGGAACTCCCATCTATCACCTTTTTCTTTTGAAATGTTGTTTCTTTAAGTTTTATTTTTGGCTGATCTTCCCCAATTTATACACCATGCAAAAACCATCTAACAAACTGTCTCTCTTTGTTCCGCTTGTTTATATTCAAATCTCAAATTTCAAAAACATTTCACTACAGTAAAAAAAAAAAAAATAAACAACTTTTCATTAACAATCAACAAATCTTCTAGTTTTCGCACAGATCCACCAAAATGTTTGGCAGCAGTAACAGCAGCACGGCGTTTGGTGCCAAACCTGCAACTGGCGGTCTTTTTGGTGCCAACAACACCACGTCTTCTTCTCCATTTGGAGCTAATACAAACAACAACAACAACAACACTGGAGGAGGTCTGTTTGGTGCTAAACCAGCAGCAACTGGAGGTTTATTTGGATCAAATGGGAATACCAACACAGGTGCATCAACAGGATTGTTTGGATCTAATATCAACTCTAATACGAACTCTTTTGGGGGAATGAATAACGCTAATACTAATAACAATACATCAACTGGATTTGGATTTGGTGCTAATAACAACAACAATACCGCTACTAATGGTTCTACTGGTGGGCTATTTGGAGCTAAACCAGCAGGCACTACAACTACAGGGTTTGGATCTGGTGCTGCATCTACTGGTAGTGGGTTATTTGGAGGTAATAACAATGTTTCAAATAATACTGGATCTACAACTGGTGGATTGTTTGGAAACACAGCTTCTTCAGGTGGACTTTTTGGAACTAAACCTGCTACTGCTACTACTACTACTACCACTACTGGAGGGTTATTTGGTGGTGCTACAGCTACTCCTGCGACTACTGGATTTGGTGCTACAAATACTACATCATCAACTGGTGGATTATTCGGTGCTAAACCTGCTGCTGCCGCTACTAATAGTGGAGGATTGTTTGGTACTTCAACAGCCCAACCAGCAGCTACAGGAGGATTATTTGGATCCAATAGTAATACAAACACAACTACTGGTGGACTGTTTGGTAATAACACACAACAATCTTCATTTGGATTAAACACCCAACAACAACAACAACAACAACAACAACAGGATTTTTTGATAACACCACTTACTACAATTAGTGATTTACCAGAAGCTTTTAAAAACGAGATCAACCAACTAGACAATTTCATTCAAAATCAAGTGCAAATTGCAGAAAAATTGAAAACTGAACAAGATGAACATAATGAAATCATTGAAAGTATCCCAAGAGACATTGAATATTTGGAAAACAAATACGCATTCACAAACCAAGCATTGGACGATGATCTGAAAATTTTGGTGAAGATCAGAGAGTCTACAGACGAGGCATTGACCGACTCAGAGAATTTCTTTATTATTTTACAAAGACTGTTAAGTGGTTATAATAAGATTTCTTCAGTTGAATTGGACAAGTTTTTCAAGAAAAAAGTTGAACAGTATAGACAGAAATTGGAAGAGTACAGTACCACACTAGCAGAAATCGATTCTGCCATGGATGGGATTGAAAAAGATTCAGTTAGTGATGTCAATGGGATTAATTTGATTATTACTACGATACATGAAGAGTTTAATTTGTTCAAACAAGTATCTGAATCTGTGGCAGAGATCCACCAAAAGGTGAAACTACTTCGTGACAGAGCTGAGGGGAGAATATAGTTTGAATAAACGTTTCATTTTTGAGATATTTGAATTTTGTAGTGGTGAATGACTTCGCGCAGGGTAATTGTGATATTGAGAAGTTGCTAATAAATTTGACACACTTTGAATCAATTGTTTGTCTTTAAAAAGGTTGTAGAGACAAAGGAAACTGATTAAATGACTGCAGAGAGACATAGAAATCAGCAAAAGATGAGTTCTGGCGATAGATTCAAAGTCAACTACAAGATTGAACCGCTGGAAGATTCCGGTGTTTTAACTCGTGATAACAAGAACCAGATCAATGATCTCTCCAATGACGATGATAGTTGGTCAATGCTATTCACAGACGACAATAACTCCACAGACCATGATAATAGATCAATCTCATCCAGTTCTAATGACAACGATCAAGAGCTCAGTATCAGCTATGATGAGAGTGAAGTGGAAGAATTGAATGATATTAGGGCTACTGATGACCAGGACACAAGCAACAACAACAGCAGTAGTAGCAATAACACTGTTGGTGAAATTGATGACTCTGTCTCAACACTCAGAAAGTCTCATTTGAGACTTCCTGATCCAATTCATCAAAATCAAGGTCAGTCTGGTACTGATTTTTTAACTAATAATGATGGCAAATTTAAGGGATTGAATTCAAAAAACAAATTTCGACGTTCTAGTTCAAAGGATGTTTGGGAGACAACATCCTCAAGTGATTCCGATAATCCTTACACTGTGGAATTGGACAAAGAATCACAAATCACCAACCGTTCTATTCTAACACCATTCTCAATTTCCAAAATTTTGTTTGATAGCAATTCTAATGCAATACTTACAAAAACTGCCCCTGCAATTGATTTCTTTTCCTATTGGATACTCGGGTTTGTTACAATTTTATTTGCATTACTAACCATTCAAAATTTGAATTTTTTTACATTTGAGGTCTCTGATCCTATTTTAAGTTTGAGTAACAAAACCCCTTCAACTACCCAAACTATTTATGTTACCACAGAAGTTACAACTACCACCACAGTAACTAAACATCCGTTTGGGTATCATACTTATACCCATGATAATTATCGAAACAAATTATTTGCTAAGAACTCCAAATCAAATTCACAATCAGATAATGATAAATCGTCAAGAAGTTCTAAAGAACTAATTGGATTATTATTCAACAATTTTGTTGAATTTATGGATGAAAATATTCAAACTTCATATGTTCATTCTAAAAAATTATCTCAAAATGCATATGAACTCACTAAAAAATTATCAATTAAATCCTTAAACAACACCAAAAAATTCTCAAAATCATCATGGTTACAAACTAAATTTTTTTCAAAAGTTGCTCTCAAGAACACACAAAAATTTTCAAATCAAACTTGGTTTTATACTAAATCAATTTCGAAAATTGGATATGATAAAACAAAAATTTATGGTTTGAAATATATGCAAAAAACTTATTCTATGTCATCAAGTTTTTTCAACAAGAATTTAAATCAATTGAAAACTAAAGCTGGACAAACTTATGATGGTTTAAAGAAAATTGACTATAAAAAAAATTTCAAAATTTTTATGTCAAATGTTGATAAAACAATGACACCTTTTTTGCAAAAAATTTCGAAAAAAATTGAAAAAAAAGAGGATGATTTTAATGGGTTTGATATTAAAAATGGGTTTAAGAAAGTTGGAACTAATTTGAAGAATTTTAAGAAGATGTTTCAAGAAGTTGTTCTAGAACGAAACTGATTAGTTGAATGGTGGTTTTGTGTTTTTTTATTTTTTTTTTTTTTTTTATATTTTTTTTTATTATTGGATAATTTTGGAAGGAAGGAGAAAGTTTATATGGGATTATGAGAGTTATGGAAATACGGTTATTAGGTATGGTTAATTTGGGTTATAATTTATTTTTACTTTTAGGGAATTTCTAAATTTATTAAATTGAATGATTATTATTATTTTATTATGTTCATCGACAAGTTGATCTTGATTATTTTTTTTTTATTGTTTATTTTATTTTATTTTATTTTATTTTTATATTATATCTGTTTCTGCTGGAATATTACGAATTTTATTTTAAAATAAAATGTAGCGTTAAAATATAATTCGACATTAAAAAGTTATATACAGATTTGAATTGATCAGGGGGGGCAAAAAAAAAGTTGATATGGATCCGGCTCAAGATTTTTTAGTTGTATTATCATTTGTTGTTACCGATGCTTTCACACTTGTATCAGATTTAACTTTAACTTCATCATCAGGTAATCCTAAATTTTTCCATTCATCTCTTTCCATTAATTGATTTTCCATTCTACAATTTAAATAACTTTTAGCTAGTAGACGACAATTTGGTGCATTATTCCCTTTAACAATCTTCAAGCAATCTAAATATTGTGCCATAATTGATGAACATTCATGATCATGATCTAAAGGAAATGAACCTCTTTCTGGTGGTGTTGGTGTATAATTCGCAAATGAATTTCCTTCAAAGAAAAGCAAAAGAAAAAAAAAAAAAAAGTTAGTTATTGTTATCCTTCAACCATAAGTAAAAACTGGTCTTACCTGGTGCTCCTGACATTGTGATTCTTCTAGTTTCACAGAGTTTGATGAATTAAAATATCGTTAAAATTGTTGATAATTTTGCCTTAAAAAAATTGCAAGTTTTTTTTTTTTTTTTTTTTTTTTCTCTTCTTCTAGTTTTACATTGAAATTCTTTTAAAGTTTTAAACCATTTCTACAGTTATAAAACTAAAGCTTTATTTCAAAAAGATTCATATAACCAAAATTAAATGACCTATAAAGTTTAAGAATAAAGTATGAAAACCCATATAAATAATAATAATAATTAACCTTGTGAAATTAAAAAAAAAAGAAGAAAAAACAAAATAATCAAAATAATGAATTGAAAAACTAATAGCTATAACCAGAAAAAACATATAAACATAATAAAAGATGTGAAACCAAAAATAATAATAAAAAAAAAAAAAACACACACACAAACATACCCCAACCTTAGTGACCATCAAGATCCAACTTCTAAGTTAAAACAAAAACCCATATCCCATAATTCTAAAATTTCAAACCTCATCCAAACAAAAAACAACAATGATTCCAAACCAATAAACCTAATTTACAACTGTTTAGTTGCTTCATCCAATATTCCAAAATTCCACCATAAATGATTCATGGCATCAATAGGATTAATTCTTTTTTCAGGTTCAAATTGTAATAAATTTTTAACTAAATCAATAAAATAATACCAAAATGCAAAAGTTTCAAAATCAACTAAATCTTCTTCTTGTGAATCATTAAAAGGAGTTGATAAATATTGATGAGAAAATGAATTTGTCATTTCATTTAAATTTGATAATTCTAATAAATTTAAATTTAAGTTTAAGGATGAATTTAAATTAATTAATTCTTGATAATTTAATGGTAATTTATTATTCAAGATATAACATTTCCAATTTTCTAATAATGATTTTTTCATATTAATTGTGAAATTTAAATTTAAACTTGAAATAATTAATTGATCTAATCTTTTAATCTTGGAAACATATTTTTTTGATTTTTCTTCAGTTTTTAAATTTGGATAATTTAAATAATAATTTTTAAAAATTGAATCAAATTTAAAATTATTTCTAATAAAATTTGAATCATTAATTTTATTAATCATTGATTGTGGAATTGGTTCATCAAGAATTTTTTCCATTATTGCTAAATGTTCTAAATTTTCATGGGTTTTAAATAATGCTTCACCTGTTGCCAATTCAACTAATATACAACCAAGAGACCATAAATCACAAGGAAATGACCAACCTATTCCAAGAACAATCTCGGGTGCTCTATAATGTCTTGTTGAAACTAAATCACTATGATGTTCATCATCAAATATGGCACTACCAAAATCTATTACATTTATCAATGGATTTTTCAAAAATTTGAACTGTTTTTTAATGGAACTTTTAAAATATCGTGCATTTGTTAACAAAATATTTTCTGGTTTTAAATCAGTATGAATTAATTTTAAATCATGTAAAAATGCAACTGATCTAATTAATTGTCTTGTTATAGCTTGAATTTGAGATCCAAGAAAAGGTTTATATTTATTTTTCTTCAAAAATTCATAAACACTTATATCTAATAAATCTGTTATGATACAAATATGATCTTTATAATCAAATACTTCTCTTAGATGAATACAATGATTTAAATTTTGAGGGTCTGCATTTTTCAAAGTTTCAAGGACTCTTAATTCAATCTTAGATGCATCTCTATATTTAGGGATTGCTCTTATAATTTTAATTGCCACGGTTTCATTATTATTTAGATCAAGTGCTTTAATTACTCTACCAAAAGTTCCTCTTCCTAAAACTGACAAGATTTTGAAACGTCCATTTGCGAAATATTCACCTGGTTTTGCAATATAATAGCCATCATCATCTGTTGTTTTAGTTGTTGGGTTTAGTTGTTGTTCTTGTTGTTGTTGGGTATAGCTGTTGTTGTTGTTGTTTATTGTGGAAAGAGGTGAATGTAATGAATTTGAAGATGAGATTGAGCCAGTTTTATAACTATAATTTTTGGTTGGTTTATCATCATTTTTTATGAACAATTTGTCTTTGTTTGATGATAGTGTACCGTTTGATATAGATTTTGATTTTATTTTTTTGAAATTATTATGGTTCAACATAAAAGTATTTGAATTCAAGTTTGGGACAATTAGATTAGGAGTAACCTCTCCAATTTTATCAATTTCAAATACTCTGGTATAAGATATTTGTGCAAGTGGTAATTGAGGTAAAGAGTTTGTTCTTTTCCTTTTAAAGCCCACGATTAAGGAGTTATTCATTTCTTGTTCAAGATAGATATCGTTAAAAGAGTTATCATGGTGATCTAAAAAAGTAGAGTTGTTGGACGATGTGGTTGGAGTGAACTGATTGAAATCCATGAGGTCGTTCAATTGGGAGTTGTTGATTGAAGAGGAGGTGTTGGTGTTGCTTATTGTAGCGGTATTTGAATGGAAATAACTTGGGTTGTTGTTGTTGTTGTTGTTGTTGTCTTCATCTGCATCTTCGTCTTCTGAGTCTACGACAATTGGGTTGTCTATAGAGTTGATAGTGTTGATTTGATGGTGTTGGCCGGTGTTTGAAGTTGCTGTTGCTGTTGCTGAAGTTGAAGTTGAAGTTGAAGTTGAAACTAGGGGTGTTGAGTTGTTGTGAGCTATGAGCGCATTCCACTGGTCAAAAGAGGATCTCTGACGCTTCCTGGACTGCATTAGGGACATTGCCGAGTTGTGTTTACTAGTTGAGATAGCAGTGGATGGGTAGGCTGTTTGTTGTTTAGATGTTGTTTTTATTATGAGGTGAAGTTGCCACTGGATTTTTTTGGAAGTTATATTTTGGGGGAAATGTGGGAATTAGGAATTAGGAATTAATAAGTAGAAATCCACGTTGTTGTTTGATGTTTGTTTGGAGTGTTAGTGTAGTTGAATGGAGCAGAGTAGAAGATTAAATCAAGTGGAACAGGTTACAGAAGAGATTAATTAATTCTATAAATTAGTTGATTAATTATATAGTAGCAATGATTAATGAAACAATGAATAGTTAACAAGAAGCGGCTGCACTTTGATTGTTGCTGGAGTTTTCTGAACCTTTAAACTAATGAGCTTAGGGGTTGAAGTGAGAATCGAACCCAGAACATATTTGTTTTGGGTAGTTCTTTGGCACGTGATGATTAGTAATGCATGTGTAATAACCACGTGATTTATCACATGATCACATGACAAGTTTTATTAAATTTTATTAAAATTTTCAATCAGCCACAGAATTTGCCACTTGTTTACCAACAACAACAAACAACAAGAAGAAGAAGAAGAATCAAAGGACAAAAGACAAGATGAACTTCAATATGGAAGATAACGACCAGCCAGACAGAAAGTACAGGTGCGACATATGCGACAGAGCATTCACCCGTAAGCACAACTTGAAATCTCATCTTCTCATCCATACAGAACAAAAACCTTTCCCTTGTCCTGATAAATCTTGTACTGCATGTTTCAGAAGATACCATGACTTAAGAAGACACATGAAACTTCATTCTGGTGAAAAACCATTTGTGTGTGGTGTCTGTAATAGAGGATTTGCTAGAAACGACGCTTTGATCCGTCACACAAATAGTCCTTCTGCTTGTATTGATCCGGAATCCAAATCTAAATCAAAATCTAAATCAAGATTAAGATCAAAACAAAAACAAAAACAAAAGAAAACTAAACCAGTTGATACCATCACTGATACCATCACTACAACTAATACTACTAAAGAAACATCTGATGAAAATATAGACACCCAATTGACAGGTCAAAAAGATCCTACTAAAATACAACAAAACACCTCCAACGATCAAAATTCTAATGAAAACCCTTCAATTGATCCATCTATTAATGAACCAGAACAACCAAATGAAGATAAACAACCACAAAAGAAAAAACGTAAAATAAGAATTACTAAAAAACAGTCAATTGAAACAGATGATGATGATGATGATGATGATGATGATGATAAAACCAAGATGCTTAATTATATAAAAGCTTTGGAATCAAAACTGATTTCCATTGAAGGGAAATTACCTGATGATATTACTCAATTGAAATAACTGCGGCAACCAACAAAAACTATAACTTTTAGATCCCCAACACATAAACTGTGCATATAAATAAGATGTATTATTATTATTATTATTATTATTATTATTAAAAGTTAAACTAACCTTTAATCAACGAGTTCTTCCAAATCTCTTTCAATGCGTTATTGAAAACTTCAATATTATAATCAATTATTCCCATTGAATTATCAACTTCTTTATCTTTAATTAATGTCACCAATGCTAATCCTCTAATCATCGTATGAAATGTAATTATATATCCATTCTGTAAAACTGAATAGCATTTAATCGGTTTAAACAACTTGGAATTATCTCCATCTTCCAATTTACAATCTTCTTTATCATATAAATTATTTAAATCAATAGTAACATCAATAAATTCTGCACAAACTTCATAAGTTTGAATATCCACTGGGGATGAATCAGTGGCAACATATATCTTAGAATTAACATCAAACAAAAAACTTTTCTCAATTCTTGAATGTTGAACTAAATTATCCAATAAATTCTCTAAAGATGGTAATTCAAATATTAATTTTTGAACTATTCTTGAAAAAGCTTCATAGATACTATGATCAAAAATTGAAGTTAAATGAAATGAAACTTGAACCCCTTCTAATCCTAAATCCAATAATTCATCACCAATTCTTTGCATTATATCTCTTTGAGTATCTAACCTGAAATCCTCACTTAATCCATCAACTTTATGAATCAACACTTCAAAATGAATTTTAGGATTAACTTTATACCCATACTCAATGATCATCGCCAAATTAGTCACAGCATTCAAATATTCATCTTGACTGTCAATAACATAAACTAATGCACCAACACTTTTGAATAAATTTTCTGAATCATAAGTTGGTTCAAAATAGTTCAATTGACCCGGTAGTTCCATCACCGATAAATCGATTAGTGAGCTGTAGTGCTCTGTTGTTGGCTTTGAAGTACTTTCTAAATATAAAGTATCTAAAGGTTGCATGCTATGGAAAACAACTTTACAAATTGATGATTTACCTCCCCTAAACAAAAATGTTAGTTTTACGCTGTTCATTTAATAAACCTGCTTACACGTACCTTCTCAACCCCATAAGCAGGATTGTTGCTTTCTCTTGTTCTATGCTCATTCTGTTGTCTGGTTGTTGATAATAAAGTAATTGTATTTTGTTTATAAAATTGATTCAATTTTTTGCTTGGTTTGAAATCAGTGCACATAAAAGGAAAGAAAAAAAAAATTAAATATTAAATATTAAATATTAAATTATAACCAGAAATATTTGTATGTCATTAACTGACACCAAACTAACTGAGATTAACTGAAATACGATAGAAAAGAGAAGAGAAGAGATGTCACAACCATTTGATCAGAAAAAAAAATCGATTTTAGATGAAATAAACACAACTTTAACTGATGTTCCAGATGCTTCTCCAAAAGGTTCAATTGATGAACTTTGTATTCCAATAATTAATTTGATTAACAGCCATAAAGACATGGTAACTACCAGTTCATGCTCAGGTAGAGTTTCCGTCTTTGTTGAAGGTTCTAAGATGAAATCAGACACTACTACTACTACTAATAATAATAATAATAATAATAAAATTGATAAGATTGGAGGAAAAGGTGATGGTGGATACTGGTTGTTTGTGACACATAATAAAAATGATTTAAAGGGCTGGTTTAAAGACAAATTCCTTTATGATTGCCAAAAAAAAGTACCAATTGAGGATTTGAAAACAAGATACATTTTATATAAATTTGAACCATTGATCCTACATGTCAAATGTCGTGATTATGAAACTGCATCTGCGTTATATACAACTGCAATGGGATGTGGATTTAGAGAGAGCGGGATTGGAATTAATAATATTGTGGCTATTAGAATTTCTATTAAATTGGATGTGCCAATTGGGTATCTTAGAGAAAAAAGTAAATCTTTGATAAGTACAGAAAAGAAAGAGATATTGAATGAACAGGTGTGTTTTGTTACTGAAGACTATTTGCAGATATTGAATAAGTTGTCATTGGATAGATTCAATGAGAATGAAAAGAGACTTGATGTGCTTTTCAAAGCTATTGAGCAAATGGAGGTGAAAAAACAGGAGAAAAAAGAGACTTTTGAAGAGAGAAGAGAGAGAAAAAGGAAACAAGGTTTGGAGAAGCAGAGATTGAAGCAAAAAGCTCTAAATAATGAGCCAACAACATAGATAAAATAACCAATATAAAAACTACCCGGCTTCTGACTGTAAAGCTGGAAAGTGAAAATAAAAAGTTTTCGACATTTCTGTTATTACTGTAATATTAAATCAGGTTTAGAATTCATTGTTTAAAAACCCAGTTCAATTGATCAAAATGGCTGAAGAACAAGCTGCTAATTTACAGAAACTGAACATTGCCGCATCAGCTGAAAAACCAGCTGCCGAAGAAGTCATTTTGGGAGAAGATGGCCAACCTTTATCTAAGAAAGCATTAAAGAAACTAGAGAAGGAAAAAGAAAAAGAACGTAAGAAGCAAGAAAGAGCTGAACAACTAGCCAAAGAACAAGCCGAGAAAGCCGCTAAAGCTGCTAACGATCCAGCTAAAGCCAACTACGGTAAATTGCCATTGATTCAATCCACTGAAAGATCAGGTGTTGCAAGAGTTCAATTATCCGATTTATCTGCTGCTAATGACGGTGAAGAAGTTGTTTTGAGAGCAAGAGTCCATAACACTCGTCAACAAGGTGCGACTTTAGCGTTTGTCACTCTAAGACAACAATCTTCCTTGATTCAAGCTTTGGTTAAAGTTAATGGTGAGTCTATTTCAAAACAAATGGTTAAATGGGTTGGTTCAATCAATTTAGAATCCATTGTTTTAGTTAAAGGTGTTGTTAAAAAAGTTGATGAATTAATTAAATCTGCCACTGTTCAAGATGTTGAAATTCATGTTTCTCAAATTCATACTATTGTTGAGACTCCTCAACAATTACCAATTTTAATTGAAGATGCCTCAAGATCCGAAGCTGAAGCTACTGCTGCAGGTTTACCAGTTGTTAATTTAGATACAAGATTAGAAGCAAGAGTCATTGATTTAAGAACTGTCACTAATCAAGCTATTTTCAAAATTCAAGCCGGTGTTGCTTCATTATTTAGAGAATTTTTAAGTAATAAAAATTTCACTGAAATTCATACACCAAAATTATTAGGAGCTCCTTCAGAAGGTGGTTCCAATGTTTTTGAAGTCACTTATTTCAAAAACAAAGCTTATTTAGCTCAATCTCCTCAATTATATAAACAACAATTAATTGCAGCAGATTTCGAAAGAGTTTATGAAGTTGCACCAGTTTTCAGAGCAGAAAATTCAAACACTCATCGTCATATGACTGAATTTGTTGGTTTAGACTTAGAATTAGCTTTTGAAGAACATTATCATGAAGTTTTAGATTTATTAAGTGAATTATTTGTTTTCATTTTCTCTGAATTAAAAACAAGATATGCTAAAGAAATCGAAATTGTTAGAAAACAATATCCAGTGGAAGAGTTCAAATTACCAAAAGATGGTAAAATGGTTAGATTGACTTTCAAAGAAGGTATTGAATTATTAAGAACTAAAGGTAATAAACCAGATATTGATGAATTTGAAGATTTAAGTACTGAAGATGAAAAATTATTAGGTAAGTTAGTTCGTGAAGAATATGACACTGATTTTTATATTTTGGATAAATTCCCATTAGCAATCAGACCTTTCTACACAATGCCAGATGCAGAAGATCCAAGATACTCAAACTCATATGATTTTTTCATGAGAGGTGAAGAAATTTTATCAGGTGCTCAACGTATTCATGATCCAGAATTATTGAGTGAAAGAATAAAACATCATGGTATTAATCCAAATGATGATGGGTTGAAAGATTATGTTGAGGCTTTCACTTATGGATGTCCTCCTCATGCTGGTGGTGGTATTGGTTTAGAACGTGTTGTTATGTTCTACTTGGACTTGAAGAATATTCGTAGAGCTTCATTGTTTCCTCGTGATCCAAAGAGACTTCGTCCATGAACCAATTTTATTTTATTTTTATTTTTATTTTTTTTTTTTTTGTGGCTTCATTTGTACGCAATGAATATGAATATAAACGAGTATGAGTTGTAGAGTGTCGAAGTTGTCTTTAACCAGCTATAAAATTGTAATTTGTAGGTAGAAATGAATTTGTTTGAAATCGCCGTTGTGTGGAAAAAAAAAAAAAAAAAAAAAAAAAAAAAAAAAAAAAAAAAAAAAAAAAAAACTGGAAAGTTGGAACGAAATTTCAAAATATTCGGAATTTATACAACAAAACAAAAACAAAAACAAAAAAAAAACAGGCGTTGAACGTTCTGTTTTAGCTAGTTTTAAATTACTTTGGAAGGTTGTTGTGGAACTACTAGCTCACGTGCTGGAGTGCCCTTTTTTTTGTTTTTTTTTTTGTTTGCTTTATAGGAAGAAATCCATTGAGTGGAGGATTATTTTTGTTTCTCTTGTTACTTTATTTGGGGGGTGCTATTTGAAATAAACTAGAGAAGATGGCCAACAGATACAATGCTACCCAGAAGCTGGACAGCAATGCGACTACAGACTCGTCTCAGCAGCTACAGCAGCAGTTGCTACAGCAGGGTGAACTCTTGAAACCCATTGACACAGTGATGATTATCCAGGATTATAAAAGCAATAAAATGAACATACTCAACTTGTTCACCGGTGAAACAGTGTTTGTGCTCTCCAAGAAAGACACGGGATGGTGGGAAGGTGTTATCATATCTTCAAATGGGTTGCTTAGAGGCTGGTTCCCAAGTAATTACACCAAAAGCATATATGATGAAAACCAACAAAGACTTCCAAACATGTATCCAACTCTACAATCACAACAGCAACAGCAGACATTGGCATCTATGCTTAGACAGAACTTGAATGATGATACCTTAAAATCAAGAAAAAATAGTACTGTCAGTTTTGCCAGCTCTGACCATGATTATAGTGAGCAAGTTTCATTTGATAGGATCAATTTCATCACTGCTGAAGAAGCTGAAGCAAGTTTTAACAGTATTGGAAGTCCAAACATCCCGATTTGGATTCCACAACTTACTTCAGATCGGAAATTCGTTTATTACAACGCCGAATTGAATGTTTATTGTAAAGAATTACCATTTATTGAAACTCCTCATATTGATGAAAATACAAGATTTCAAATTCCAGTGAAAAGTAACACTGCTGACTTGAATAACGTTTTGATGATGGAAACTGAACGTGGGAATTTAAGAAATTTCTCAACTTTACATTACGACAGAAAAGAATCAACAAGATCAAGATCATCTTTGCCTTCAACTAGTACTGTTCATCCATGGAATAGTTCACTTTATTGCTTACCTGGATTGTTCTACTATGATCCTTCGGATATTAAGACTTGGAGTGGGTTAAGAGACGCATTTCTTTATTTCCTACAATTAACCCTTGATGCTTTACAAAAAAAAAATGCTCGATTATTTTTCACTTATTTCAATATTGCCTCTAGATTGGGTGTTCTTATCAATTTATCTGCTAGATTGGCTCAACATGATCTAAGAAAATCAGGATATCAAAATCGTGTTCAAAGAAGATTGAAAAAAATTGCTTCTTCAATAGCACAAATTGGTATTAACGGTGATTTATACTTAAATTCTTTTAATTCTTTGTCAAACCCTTCTGTTGATGCTGTTAATTTCAGAAATTTCAGTACAAGTACTCAAGAAACTTTGAAACCACAAACAAAATTAGGTGATTTTGATTCTTCAACTGCATCTTCAATAAATGAAGAATCTGAATTTGAAAATCCACAAACAAAAATCAATCCAGAAGTTGAAATTTCAAGTTATTTAGCTCAAGTTCAAAATGAAATTGAAGTTCTGAAGAAAGCAGCCATTTCCACAGTTAAAATCTTTATTCAAATTTCTTCAACTCAATTTAATGAACAAAATTTATTACCTCAAGTTTATCCAAGATTTTTAACTGGGTTTTTTTCTGGTGGTATTTGGACAAATCCATTTTTATTAAATGCTAAAGATCCTTTTGAAAATAAAGAACTGGGTAAACCTTCAAGTTTAGCTAATTCAAATAGAAAACAACCGAAAACTTTATTGAAGTTAGGTACTTTAGTGACTTTAAATTTAAAGAAAAAACAATTGGAAGAATTGTTACAAAAAGTAGTTGACCTATTAGATAACTCTAAAAATCATGATGATTCAATCATGAGAAATGTTGACTCAAGAAATGTTGAAATTTTATCAATTATTCATAAATCTTTACCAGTCTCAACGAAATTCATAAGTATAATGGAAAGTTTAGATTTTTCAGTATTTTTAACTCCAAATAGAAGAGATTCAATAACTGAATTAGATCCAAAGGCTATAGTGTATCCAATAATAACAGAATTGTTTGAAGCAAAACAAGTCCTTCATGATACTTTTGCACTAATTATTATGGAATCACAAAATTTAACATTATCTGATCCAACAGTTTTCCAATCAATAAGGGAAGATCCACCGGAATCTTTACAAAACGCACCTTTAGTGGAACCTGAAAAAACTGCAAAATTATTAGAAATTGAATTAAGGAAATTGGATGTTGATTTTGATGAAGGGATTACCATCAATGTTGAAAATAAACTGAAAGAATATATAATTAGAAGCTTCAAATTTTTGAATGTTGCATGTCTTTTGGTTCAACAATTGGTTGGTGAACGTGATGCTTTGATTAATTATGCTTCTAGAATAATGAATGACGATTATGCATACGATTTAATTAGTATGGAAAGAGAAGATAGTACTTTAAATTTAGATGAAGTTAATTTACCTTCGGGTGCAGCAAATGCTAATGATTCTGGTAAAGGAAATAAAGATGTGCCATGGTTTTTGGATTCTGAAGAATATAATTTAATTTTTTCATCAAACGATTTAATTAAAGGTGGTACTAAAGAAGCATTAATTCAAAGATTAACGCATCATCAATTATTAGATTCATCTTTTAATGTTGTGTTTTTATTAACTTTTAGAAGTATTTATAAAACTACAGAATTAATTCAACTTTTAATTAAGAGATTCAATATTGAACCACCAGAAAATTTAGCATATGAAGAATATCAAGAATGGGTCACTAAAAAATCATATCCAATTAAATTAAGAGTTGTTAATATCATGAAAACTTTGTTACAAAAATATTGGACTGAAAATTATAATGAACCACATCTGTATGCAATTTGGTATGACTTTGCTCAACAATTAGTAGATATGAAATTTCCTGGATCAGAACAATTAGTTAGAGAAATCCAAGCTAAAGTTTACTATCCATTTGATCCTGTTGCAAATGTTTTAGAGAAAACTCCAATTAATGTACCATTGAAAATTAAAAAAATGAAGTTAACTGAAATTGATACAGGAGAATTTGCTAAACAGTTGACAGTGAGGGAATTCCAGTTATATATTAAAATCACTAAGATTGAATTGCTGGATAAAAGTTGGAACAATAAGTATAGTTCTTTAGGTGGTTATAAAAATGTTCAAAAATTTATTTCAAATTCAAATGATTTAACAAACTTTGTTTCTAAGTCAATTGTTATGGCAAATGATTTGAAGAAAAGAGTTGCCATTATTAAGTATTTTATTACAGTGGCAGAAAATTGTCGTCATTTAAACAACTATTCATCAATGACTGCAATTATTTCAGCTTTATATTCCTCACCAATTCATAGATTGAAGATTACTTGGAAATCAGTTCCTGAATCATCAGTGGTGATGATGAATAAGATGAATGATTTGATGAATTCTTCAAGAAATTTTAGTGAATATAGAGAACATATGAAACTTATTCAAGATAAGCCTTGTGTTCCATTTTTAGGGGTTTATTTATCAGATCTAACTTTCATCACTAATGGTAACCCAGATTACTTACATGGAGATGTGAAATTGATCAATTTTGCTAAAAGAATAAGAACTACTGAAGTGTTGAAAGATTTAGCAAGATTCCAACAATTACATTATAACATTAAAAAAATTGAGGATATTCAAGAATTCATTGCATACAATTTATCAGAATTATTGACGATTGATGAACAATACAACAGATCATTGATCCTGGAACCTAGAAGCGTGATTGCTAATGAGTTGAAACCAAATAAACCTTCTAGATCAGCCAGAGTTTTCCAACATTTTGTTAATGGATATGGAGATCCTCGAATTGGACCTTAGTTCAAAGATGGAAAAATCAATACGATATGGCATTCAATAAACACTTTATTTTGTCTGTGAGATTATTTGCTTTTCTTTTTTTTTTGTTTTTTTTTTTTTGTAGGCTTTTCTAAAGATTTTACATTGTAAATTTACTTTCTTTCTTTCTTTGGTAAAATAAAATTTTGAAATAAATCACCGTTTTTTTTTTTAAAAAACAAAATTCAAAACTCAAATCAAAAACTTTTTTTGCAAACCAAATTTTGAGATTGAAAACCCATTGCATTCTGTGTTCTTTGTGGCAGTTTGATAGTGCTCAATGTTATCCAGAATATCCCAGATTGGGAAGAACTTGTCTGAAGAGCTTGCCAAAAACATTGACGAGTTTCAAGAAGCCAACAGTTCCAATTCAAATAATGTAAACAATGGAAACATCAATTCTGATGTTGATCCAGAAGTGTTGAAAACATTGCCGGTTGATATACAGGCGAAGTTGAAGAAGTTTGCACGCTATGAAGAGAAGTATCCACAATTGTTGGACGCGTATAAGAAAGAAAAAAGTAGGACGGAACGAATTGCTGGGTTTGAGAAGATCTTGCAAGAGAATACACCATGTTCTAGTATCAATGAAGGAGCGGAGTTAGCGGAATATTTGAATAGTTTGTCCACGAAGACACAGATGTTGAATGATGAATTGAGACGAATTAGTAAAGATAGATCAGATGACGATTCCAAAATAAAAATTTTAGAAGATAAATTAAAAGAGCTGGAAGAGAAACCGGTTGATGGTGTTGATCGAGTTGAGTCTGGTATTGTGAAAGAATTGGAGAGAAAGACCAAAGAGCAAGAAGAGCAAATAAGTAAACTTATTGCAAAATTAGAGAAATCGAGTTCTGATGTTGTTGAAAATACAGAAAGTTCTTCTAAATTGGAGAAATCGAATGATTCAAATGAACAATTAATGAAAGAAAATCAAGAACTACAAGCTAAAGTTGAAAGTCTAAATGAATCCAATGAAACCGTTTTGAAAGAAAAAGATGATGTCATTACTCAATTAACTACAGAAAGAGATGAATTGGTTAAATCCAAAGAACAACTTGTTTCATCTTTCCAAAAAACACAAGAAATCGCTAAAAAAACAGATGGTTTGACCAGGACTGTTGAAGAATTAACAAAATCCAAAGAAGAGTTATTAGCTTCTAATGAAAGTTTGAATAAAAAAAATGAAGAACTTTCAAAATCCAATACATCACTAAACAAGGAGAAAGAACTGCTCATCAAAGAAAAAGAAGAACTCATTCTATCTACAGTTAAAATTACTGAACTTCAAGCGACAAATGAAAGTTTAAGTAAGAAAGTTCAAGAATCACAAGAAAATTTGGAAAATACTTCGAAAAATTTGGAAAAAATAAAACTTGAACTTGAATCTAAGAACAAAGTTATTAGTGATCATGAAAAGGAAATTAATGATTTGAAAGATGATTTGGGCAAAGAAAGACTTACAATCACAAGTTCTAAGAAAATTGAGTCTGAATTGTTAGCCAAAATCCAAGAATTAGAAAACTCTATCAATGAAGCTGGTAGTGAATTATCAAACAAATTGGTTGGTTCCGTTGAAACTACTGAAAATAATACATCGACTGGTAAAACCAAAAAGAAAAAAAATAAGAAGAAGAATGGTAATCAGATCCCAGTTAGTGAAGATTCTGTTAAAGATACACAACAAATTAGTAATGAAGTGTCAAATGGATCACAAGTTGATGAATTGAAATTGAAATATGATTTATTATTAAAAGATCATAAAGAATTGAAAACTAAGTTTGATGAACTAACCTCAATTTCTAATGTTTCAAAAGATGAATTTTCAAGATTAACTGAAGAATTGGATACCATTAAAACCAATTTTGAGAGATTACAAAGCAAGTCTAACCAAGATGTTGAAGATTTGGATAATACAAAAGATATGCTGCGTGATGTTGGAAATGAACTGGTTGCATCTAAGGATGAAATAAAAAAACTGAATGAGAAATTGGAATCTAAACAAGCTTTGAAAGATGAGTTGATTGATTTACAAAATAAATTGAAAGAGAAAGAAATACAAATTGAAAGTATTCAAGCAGAGTTAAAAGATTGGAAAGAGAAATCTACAACTGAAAACTCTGAAAAACTGAAGATTGTTGAAGCTTTAACTCAAGAGAAAGATAAGTTAGATAAACAAGTTAGTGAATTACAAGAGAATAGTGATAAACATGTCAAAGAAATTAAAGCTAAGCATGAAGAAGAGTTAAATTCAAAAGAGACCAAAATAACTGAATTAACCAATGAACTAAATTCAAAAGATACCAAAAATACAGAATTAAACAAATCATTAAAACTTCAAATTTCTACATTGCAACAAGAAAAATCATCAATAGAGAAATCTTTGTTGTTGGTGAGAACAGAAAGAGATAAATTACAAGAAACCATTAAAAAACAAGAAATTGAGTTAAATGAATTAATAAGATTGAAAAAAATAGAAAGTAATATGAAGAAAGAATTGCAAACATTGGAACAAAATTTACAACATCGTGAAAAAACTATTGGATATTTTGAAAAACAAGTTAAAGATTATGAAACAAATAAATTATTGATGTTGGAAGATTTGAAAAAATTACAAAATTCAAATAAAGAACTAACTTCAAAATTAACAACAGTTAATGAAGAAAGATTGAATATCAGTAACCAATTTTTCAAACTAAAAGAAGAATCTGGTAAATTTAAGAATAGAATGTCCGAATTAACTGATGAAAATAAAAGATTGGTTGATAAGGTTAATGTTTTGAAGGATAAATATGATGGATTACAAGATTTGAAATCCAATTCAAATGATGAAATTGAATCAATCAAAAGACAATATGATGAGCTCAAGATTCAAAACAAAGAAACTATTAAGAGAGCAGAACAATTAGAAGATGAATTATCTGAAAGTCGTACATTATTACAAGAGCGTACAAGAGAGGCAAGTACTATTAGAAGATTATTATTAGAGAATGAAAATAATCAAGAATCTAAAGTTAAAGAGCTGAAATCTAAAAATGCGAAATTGATGGAAGAGAAAGAACATCTTGAAAATGATTTAGTTTTAAAATTAAATAGAACAAAGAGACAATTGGATGAAATTGTTTTACAGAAGCAAGATTTTGTTAAAACAATTGAAAATTCAAAGAATGAAAAGTTGGAATTAATTAAAGAAATTGAAGAATTAAAAGAAAAATTGAAAGGATTCAATGATAAAGAAAGATCCGATGTTAATGATGGATTAATAGGTGGAATTGGGGATGAAAATTCAGATAATGAAGGAATCAATTCAGTTTTGAATAAATTAAGAGATTCATTAAATTTATCAGAGAGAAAAATTAGAGAATATGAATCACAAAATAATGTTTTAAAAAAAACTAATAATGAGTTAATTATGAAGAATGATAAATTAATAAAGAATTATAAAAGTATTTCTCAGCAACTGTTGAATGTTAAAGAGAAAAGTTCACAAATGGTTTCACCAGTTTCTACAAGATCCAATTCTGTAATTAATCTGAGTACTGCTAATGAAGATGGTGTTGTTAATACTAGATCTTCAATATCAGGTGGAAGTAATGGCACAATAGAAGCTGATCATGAACAAATTGCTTATATTAAAAATGTTTTGTTAGGATTTTTGGAGCATAAAGAACAAAGACAACAATTGCTACCTGTTATGTCAATGTTGTTGAAATTAAGTAAAGATGATGAGAAACGTTTGTTGTCATCTTTGAGGCTGTAAAAAAAAAAAAAATTCAGTATCAATTCGTATAGAAACGGGATTACATTTTACAAAGAAGGATAAAACAGCATTAATTAGGTAGCAATGTACAACATTAATTTAGAGTTTTCTGCCTAGCTGGCTGTGCCTCTTTCTAAACTTCTCCTTATTTCCAGCCTGGCACGTTGTGTACTCTGTCTAGCTCTCTGTCTAGCTCTCTGTCTAGCTCTCTGTCTAGCTCTCTTTTCAATGTGATTCAGAAGATTAATCATTATATTCAAAGTTTAATAAACACAAATAGCAACAATTCCTAACAACAGTACAACAGAGACAGCAGTAGAATAGATTGTACAAAGTGGATACAATTTAAATACAAATAATTTATTCAGTTTCTCCTTTATTTTTCAATATAAAATCATCAACTACAACCACAAGGCATCTACAATACCTTTTGTGTCATCTTCCATAATAAATAAAATAAAATAAAATAAAATAAAATAACAGCTGTGCTTCTATAACTCAATAATCAGCTCATAATAAGATCACAGTATAACCACCATTGAAATGTCTTCCAACTCATCCACAAGCTCAAGATCATCTCAGTCACCACAACACACAAACTCAGCTGACTGCCAGCCTCACACAAAGCAGCCTAAACGCGACCCTGCAACAACCACCGGAATCAAGCTGTACAAAGAAGACTCCATTGATCCACTCAAGAAGCTCTCTTCATCTACTACTACTACTACTACTAGTACTACTACAACTGCATCAAACGCTGCTGCCACTATGTCTGCTGCCTCCACTGCCTCGATATCATCAGTTTCCAATGACTCAAAACTATCTCTAAACGAACCCAACTTTGGTGGCAGTGGCATTGGTACAGCTGGTACTTCAAAACTAGCCTCTGGTACATGTGCTTCTTCTTCTTCAACTACTTATCCAGACAACATGAACTCTAGCTTAAGATCATCAATTCCAATCATCACTGCTCCAGCAAACCCAGCAAGATCACCAGCTACAAATCTACGCCATGGGAGTCGCCACAACAGAAACAACTCTGCCTCAAGTGCTTCTTCAGTCACTTCTAGCTCACGTCGTAATAGCAGACAGAGCATTATCAATAAAGGTAATACCACTCCTATAACTTCGTGGGCTGCTGCTGCTGCTGCTGCTGCTGGTGGTGGTGGTGTCACTGGGAATCCAACAGAAAGTGTTTTGATTAACACTCCAAATTCAACCATGAACAGCTCAACAAATGCCAACTCTACAAATTCAAGCAGTAGACGTCCTTCAATCTCCAATATGATTGACCAAAACAGTGATTCTGTGTTTTTATCCAATTCATGTTCCACAAGATCTGCTATACCCTCGATTCATACTGGTTCAAACTCAACTTTCAATAACAATATCAACTATTTAACCCCAAGACATGGAAGCTTTTCTACGTCTGTTCCTGGATCTAGTAACCAAAGTACATCCCCAAGAAGTTCGATTTCTGGTGGTGCTGGTATTTCTAATACTTTTCTGAGTCCAAAATTGAATTCAAATGTTAGAACCAACAGTTTAAGCCATGATTCCAATTTACCAGGTTCATTTCCTTTAACTTCAAGACAACCAAGTCATGAAGAGATTTTTGATCTGATGGAAAGAGAACAAGATGCAATTGTTTTGAAATTAATGAGAGAAATCACTTTATTAAAAGAAGAAAATAGACAGTTAAGACAACAATTAGGAAGTGCTAATTCTTCAAATTCAAATTTGAGTAATAATTATAATAACTGTGGGATTATAAACAATCCTGCATCTAGAAGAAATTCAGTTCTTTCAGTTACAAGTGATGATATTAATATTAATAACAATAACAATAACAATAACAATAACAATAACAATAATTATATCAGTGCAACATCTTCTCAAAGAAATTCAGGTGCAAATGGGAACCCTAATTTTATTTCTTCTGCTACAACATCAGCTTTAAATGGTAATGGGAATCCAGGTGGAGGCAATTCTACAGTAAGAAGAAGTTTTGATATGACAAGACCAAGAATGTCAATTGGAATTAATGCTACATCTGGTCAAATAGATCCTTACAATTCTAATAATCACAACGAAAGTTTTCATTTAATTAACTCTTCTGGTAAGAGTGCCAATAATATGCATTGAGCTGATTATTTGATAAATATTTAATACGTCTCTGCTTGGTTTCTTTTATTTTCTAACTTTTTGATATAAAAAAAAAAAAAAAAAAAAAAAAAAAA
>JAJLVW010000084.1:0-52636 GCA_030570535.1 Starmera pachycereana
AAAAAATTTTTTTTTTTTTTTTTTTTTTTTCTATCTAGAAAGTTTCAGTTAATTTGAATAGTTTACAGTTATATTCTGATCTACTCAACTTCTCCTTTGTTGTTAGTTATTTGCTACATTTAGATTTCACATCACGCAATTAGATCAAATAAAAATAAAGAAATAAAAACATGTCCAAAATCGTCAAAATCTTGGGAACTGGAGGCACCATAGCCTCTAAAGGTGAAGCTTCAACAGCCACTGCTGGTTATAAACTGAACCTATCTGCTCAAGACTTAGTTGAAGCCATTCCAGACATCCAAAAATTAGACGCAACCATTCTTTTTGAAGAGGTGCTTAATTTACACTCTGAAGATCTTAACTCTACTCATTTGCTTCTACTTCACAGAGAAATTATTAAAGCTTATACTCAAGATGGTATCAGAAATTTTGTTATCACTCATGGTACTGATACGTTAGAAGAAACCGCATTCTTCTTAGAGCTCACCATCAACTTCCCAGATATTGTCATTGTGCTTACTGGTTCAATGCGTCCACATTCTGCGTTATCTTCTGATGGTGCTTTCAATTTATACCAATCTCTTGCTGTGTCTTTAGATCCTCAATCGGTGGGACGTGGTATCTTAGTTGTCTTGAATGACAACATTGCCTCCGGTTATTACATCACCAAATCAAATGCTAATTCATTGGATACTTTTAAAACTTCAGGTCAAGGTTATTTGGGTAATTTTGTTAATGGTAAAATCCATTATTTTTATCCTCCATTAAGACCAAACAATTTACATTTTAATATTGATTCAGACAAATTAACCTTTTTAATCGACAATAAAGATCAAAAACCATTCACTTCTAAAATTCGTCGTTATGAATTACCAGAAGTTGTTATTTTATACCACCATCAAGGCTTCAATCCAATGTTGATCGAACTAGCAGTCCAGCAAATGAACTGTAAAGCATTGGTGTTTGCCACTTGTGGTGCTGGCTCCCTAAGTGCAGAAACAAACGAGGTGTTGAGATGGGTCTGGAACAAATACAACATCCCAGTCATCTACTCTTTAAGATCCATGAGCGGGATTGTCACTAGACCAAATTTACCAGCTGATGAAAATGGGAATGTCTACGAAGGTGCAATTGCCTCTGGGTATATGAACCCACAGAAATCTAGAATTCTTGTGCAATTAGCTCTCCATGCTGGCTACAAAATCGATCAAATTAAAGAAATCTTTGAAGCTAATAACTAATCTTTAAACATCATTTCATAGATACAACAATTCCAGCACCAGTAGTCGTTTAACTAACGATTCCCCAACATTAATCTCTATAATGAGTAGATTAAATCTCAAGTTTCTCATTGCTCATCTCAACAAAATAATATGACGGATATTAAGCCATTAAAAAATATAAATAAATCCCAAAATATTACTTACATATAATAGTAGTTGAATTAACAACAATTTCAAGCAGCTACATCTACTACACAATGGCACAGCTGACTCTTCCAGCTCTTGTGAAGACGTCGTTAGCCGCGTTTGTCTTTATCTCAGGTGCTCTTTCCATCGTCACGTCCCAAACTATTGGAATCTTTCTTTCTTATTTTCTAGGACACGAGTTCCTACAAGCTTGGATTGCTTTAACCAAACAGCATTTCATTGTGCTCTTAGTTGCCATGTTGAATATAGTGTGCAACAGATCCACAGTTATCAAAATCACAACTGCTGATCCATCTCTCGATGCAAGATTCAATATAGTTAATGGATATTTATCAACTGTTTTGGCTCCAACTTCATTAATTTTAGCAAATCATCAGATTTATACGGATTGGGTGTTTCTTTGGTGGTTCACTCATACTGCAAGACTTTCGGGTTTTATCTATATAATAATGAAAGATTCATTAAAGAAAATCCCAATCTTAGGTTATGGTATGAAGAATTATAAATTCATTTTCCTTACTAGAAAATGGATTAATGATAAGTTAACCCTTACAAAACAATTGAAAGAGTTGGAAAAAAACGCAGCAGTTAAAACATTATCATCAAATTCATCTTGTAACGAGGTTAAATGGCCATATTCATTAATCATTTTCCCAGAAGGTACAAATCTCTCATCAACAACAAGATTAAAATCAGAGAAATTCTGTCATGAGCATGGTGTTAAACCCCCAATGCATTTATTACGTCCACGGTCAACAGGTTTACGTTACATCTTATTAAATCTGAAATCTGTTGATGAAATTTATGATATAACTATGGGTTATGAAGGTGTTAAACCTTCATCTTATGGACAAGATGTTTATAGTCTCTCAAATGTTTTTCTCAAAGGAACTAGTCCGAAATCGGTTAGCTTACATTTAAGAGTTTTCAAACTTTCAGAGATCCCAATTGGTACAGATCTAGATGATTTAAATGAAACTAAAATTTTTGAAGATTGGTTAAATAAAATTTGGTTTGAAAAAGATAAATTAATGGAATATTATTATCAAAATGGTAAATTTCCTGGGGATGAAGTTAAAACTCAATTAAAAGTTAAGATTTGGGAATTGATTAAGGTTTATTCCGTTGTTTTTTTATTGGTTTTAATTATGAGGTTATTGGTTAAAGGTTATTATTTATTTAATTGAGGATTTACAATCAATCTGGGAAATGGGGGAAAGGTTTAGTCATCAAACATGCTATATATATTAATAAGATTAATAAAATTAATAAGATTAATTATTATTTTGTTCATCATATTTTAATTTCTCCATGTAAAATCTTAATCCATGTTTCTACTGTTAATTCGACATATTTGGATTTATCCAACCAATAAATGAATTCTGTACCATCAACCCCTTTAGGTAAAACTTGTGAACGGTATTGTTTTTTAGGAACCTTATAATTATCTGAACTTGGAATTGAATCAACAAATTTTATGAAAATTGGTATTGCATATTTAGGTAATTGATCAATTAGATGTTTCAATAACTTTGATAATACATCATCTTGATTAACATTCTTATTCTTTAATTCAACAACTGCAAAACCTGCTCTACCTTCATGATTTGGAACTTTAACTCCAACAACAACAACTTGACTAATTTCTTCAATCTCAGTAAATTGATTCTCAACTTCTGTTGCTGAAACGTTTTCTGATTTCCATCTATAAGTATCTCCTAATCTATCAACAAAATAAAATAAACCATCAGAATCCATTTTCAACAAATCACCGGATCTAAACCATGCATCTCCCTTTCTGAAAACATTTCGAAGAATTTTGGATTCTGTTTCCTTTTTATTACCCAAATACCCTTGAAAAACTGTTTCTGGTCTTTTACTCCAAAATAATTTCATTATCAGTTCACCTGGTTCATTAACATCACAAACTTCACAAAATCCTTTAGAGTTTCTAAACTCTGAATTGTAATCATCTTTATCCATCTTGATCAATGTCTGTTGAAATGATAGTATAAAATTGATCAATTTACCATAATGTCTACATGCTCCAATACCAAAATCTCCTTCTTGATACGATGTTAATGCAATTGGTGATTCTGTAGCCGAATAAAACTCTCCAATGGCAGGTATATTAAATCTTTCTTTAAATTCTTTCCAAACATCACTTCTTAATCCATTACCATAAGCGACTTTTAAATGATGTTGCTTCTCGTCAACATGCACTGGTGAGTTAAGCAAATATCGACAAACTTCACCAACATATTGTAAATGGGTAGCTTCAGAAATTTTAATCTGTGTCCAAATCGTACTTGCACTGAATTTTTTGGATAGTGCCACTGTAGCTCCAGAAGTCCATGCTGCACAAAGTCCTAACATTGACGCAGTAGAATGGTATAATGGCATTGATGTGAAAACTGTAGAACCTTTTTTCAAATGAACAATATGAGCATATAAGCTAACACCTAATGTACATTTTCTCCAACTCATGATGGCTGATTTTGGTAAACCTGTTGTACCACTTGTATAGATCAATGCACCAATATCCCAATCTTGATCATTTGGTTTTCTTAATTTATCTAGTTGTCTAAATTTTGGTATATCTTCATTAACAATTCTATTTAAAAATTCAATTTCATTTAAATAGTTTAATTTCACATGAGGTAATTCTTTCAAAATATCCTTTTCCGTTTCTTTAACATTACCACATTCATCATCAACAAAAACTTGTGTAACACTACTAACTTTAATACAATGAATCAAAGATTTACCTTTAGAATTATAATTCAAAAAAGCAGGATTTGCACCAATATTCCATAAAGTAAACCATAAAAACACAAATAACGGTTTATTCATACAGTTAATTGCAATTGTATCATCTGGTCTAACACCATATTCGTTAACTAAAACATTCGACATTTTCAAAACTATATCATAAACTTCTTGAAATGTGTATTTTTCCAATTCAAATTGAAGTTGTTTCCCCATATTTGATGGGACAGGTCTAACAAACTCTAACGCAAGCTGATCTGTATTGGCGCGTACTGTATCTTCAAAAACATACCAATAAGAAGCTCTACCTCTTGCTAAATTTGAAATATGATAAAAAACACGACGGAGAACGTATTGAATGATATATAAATCACTGGAAAGAGCAGTTCGGGAATCAAACTCGCTTATTTTGGATGCAATAGTGCTAAGGATGGTCATTGAGTGCTGCGTAAGTAATTAGGTGTTGTGCTGTTCTGTTGATTAAAAATGTATTTAGAAAATGAATTATAATATAGAAAAGAGAGAGAAAATTTTGGGTACATAAAGGTTCTTACACACAATTCGCAGATTTAAAAAATACACAAGAAAAATTGCTGAACAAAGCATATTGAAAATCTATGAAGCTGTAGATGTATCCTAGCAGGAGCTATGTATCAATTTACAGCTTTCTTCTACCTATTTTGAAAAGTGTTTTATCAAAATGTTTGAAAAATTTTAAGGTATTTGAAACTGAACAATGGAATGTGTGCTAAATGTTGTTGTTGTAGATAATATTTCAGTTATCACTTGTGTGCAATGTTTCTTTTTCTAGTGGTTTCTAAGGTTCATAATCAATCATTATTCCCATCATTACTGGTAACTTCATATATTTTTTTTTTTTATCAACAACCAAACAACAACCAAAATAAAACCTAGTTCAGCCATCATCAATTCTCAATTGTATTAGTACGCATGACAAACCTCTTCACTATTTGACTGTTCCCCAAAACAGGATTCAAAACAACGGAGTTAATGAAATACTCCAATCCTTTCCTTCTTTTATTCAAGAATTCAGTCTTCAAGTTCCCAATCAACTTCTTTGGAGGTAGTAGCGGCACCTCTTTAGCTTTATCTGGGAATGCTTTCACCAAATCTACCCGTAGTTTATCAAACTCACTGTATCTTTTCAATATTTTAACCTGTCCTCCTTTAACACACTCAATAGTCACCGTCCAAACAGCAAACTTCTGTCCACCAATGCCACCAACAATAGTGCATTCTCCTACACGCACATCGGATGCCCACGGCGACTGTGACTGTATATGTATATGTGTTTGTGTTTGTGTTTGATCTCGATTTTGAATTGTCTCTGAAGAAAACCCACAATCGTCGTCGTTGTCTACCATTTGAATGGGCAGCGGTGCCAGAAGCTTGATTTTGTGTTTCTTGTCCATGTTGTGATCTTTATAGCAGCTGCTTGGTCTTGATTATGAAGAGTTGATGATGGAATTTTCACTCTGTTGGTTGAATTTTTTTATTTTGAGACTTGAGTACATATGTACATGTATCAAAGAACTTTCCCAACTGTTTATTAACCAGATTTTGCATTGAATTTGGGCATTTGGAGGTGGATGATTGACTGGGTTGACTTTCTATTAATAGCAGAAAGTGGAAATGATGGTTTGAACGATGGTTCGAAGTGCTGTTATCACAAAATTTTGAATACATATTGATGAAGTTTTGAATTCATCTGAATTCAAAGCTAAGTATACTGGTTCAGGTGCTCCGTTCCCTAAAAAGAATCATTAACTCTTAGTGATCAAACTTGTTGTCTCAAAAGTTATAGCAAAATTCTGATCAAAGCAGTGTTTTTACTCAAACTTGAATGTTCATAATTTAAGCTAGATAGGTATTAAGAGAAATGAAAGAGTACCAAAAACCACACTGCTAGATAACTGCAGTGGTAGTAGAATTATAATAGACTGATCATTGCTACTATTTTGTGTGTTTTTATGAAATATATTATTTTTTTACTATCAAGTGCTGGCACTGAATTACATGAAATTGAGAATAATGAAACTACATATCAAATCAAATTGATTGATACACTCAATTAAATCACTAAAATAGAGATTTCACCAACAAAAAATAATTCAATCAAAGCAAAACTAGCAAAAATGTGTTAATATCCACTAAGCATAGGAAAAATAAATAAAGAACGAACGATATCAAAAGGATTATCATAGTTGGAAACTCACGAAATTACCAACTCTCCCAATCAAGAATGTGTTTAGCATGTTTTTTCATAAGCAATATACAATTTCACACCTTTACCAATCTTGAAATCTCCACAATAGTTTCATCATCATCCTCACTTTCGATTGAATTGAATGGCTTGTTAGATTGATGGTGATTCATATAAGCCATTTCACCGTCCTAACCAGAGGATACTTCACAACTGCGTATTAATACAATTACTTCTATACTAGTACATGTTATCTTCTATTACAAATTTTGAGAGCTCAATAAACCTGTTTGCAACTCAATATCACCACCAACACGTCTACGTAACAACCAATCTTTCCATCCTACTCTAAATCTCTTCACTAGATTATCCTCATCAAATTTAGGTGGTTTCCATCTTTTCAACAACAACGAACTTAAAACAACACTGACTGAGCTAAACATCATGGAAGCTGCTGCGGCCAATGGTGGTAGCTGGATACCCCATGGAATCAAAGCACCCATTGCAATAGGCAGCATTGTCATATTGTATACCCATGACCAGAAGAAATTCCATTTAATTCTGCGTAGTGTAGCTTGTGAAATATCCAAACTGTATAAAACACCAGATAATCTTTTATCGTTGTTGATTATAACAACATCTGCTGCCTCGATAGCAATATCAGTTCCAGAAGCAATAGCAATACCTAAATCCGCTGCAGCCAATGCTGGAGAGTCATTGATACCATCACCAACAAATGCAACTTTAAAACCTTGAAGTTGTAAATCACGAACTAATTGTTCTTTACCAAAAGGAGTGATTTCTGAATAAACGTTTCTTGTTGGAATACCAATCTTATAACTAATGGAGTTGGCAGTTTTACGAGAGTCACCTGTGACCATTGCAACTTCATAACCTTGCTTGATGAATTCATTAACAACACTGATTGTATCTGGTTTTATAATATCTGATAACTCAATGAACCCATAGTATTTATCATTAATTTCAATATGAACAATGCTATTGGAGTTATTTTCATCAATTGGTAATTTAAGATTAGATAAATCAATCAATTTAGAGTTACCAATTTTAATTAAGTATTTAGATTTATTCAACACAACTGAAGCTTCAATACCTTGACCAATTTTAACTTCCAAATTATTGATGATGGAATCAAAAGTTTCTCTTTGTAATTCGCTCATTGCGTATTTGGAAATAGCAACACCAATAGGATGCTCACTTCTTGATTCCACATTTCCTATGATATCTAAAAGCTCAGTCTTTTTAATACTATCTTCATTATCAACATTAACAATTTTAGAAACAGTCATTTTACCAACAGTTAAAGTACCAGTCTTATCAAACAAAATAACATCAATTAGATTTGATAACTCCAAAGCAGCTCCACTTTTAATCAAAACACCATGGGTTGCACCAACACCAGTACCCACCATGATAGCAGTTGGAGCAGCAAGACCTAAAGCACAAGGACATGCAACGACAATCACTGAAATGGCAATTTTCAAACAGACATATAATTGGCCATTTGAATCATTTATGAAAATAGCTGGTGGATTTTTAAAAGTTTTACAAATAATAAACCAACAGAAAAAAGTGAAAATTGATAAACCAATAATAGTTGGAACAAAAATTGATGCAACAAAATCAGCATATGATTGAATTGGTGCTTTATTCATTTGAGCGGATTTCACCATTTTAATAATTTTTGATAACTGTGAATTTTCCGAAGTTGAAATAACTTTAACAAATAAATTACCAACACCATTGATTGAACCACCAATAACATGATCATCAACTGCTTTTGAAATTGGAATAGACTCACCTGTAATCAATGATTCATCAACTTCTGATTCACCTTCAAGAATTATACCATCAGCAGGGATTTTTTCACCTGGTTTAATTAATACTATATCATTGATTTGTAAATAATTAATTGGAATTGTTGTTAATTTTTGATCATGTTGTTGATAATCATCCACCAAAGTACAGTCAGTAGAAGTTAGGTTAATCAAAGAGGACAATGCACCTGAAGTTTCGGATTTAGCTTTATTTTCCATCCATTTACCCAACGAGACAAAATTTAACAACAAAACAGATGTATCAAAAAAAGTACGTGGTGCCATTTTTTCATTATCTTTTATAAACCAAATAATCAAAGTTAAGACAGAAAAAGAGTATGAGATTGTAGTAGAAATGCATACTAATAAATCCATTGTACCTGCACCATGTTTCACTGAATTCCAAGCTTTTTTGTAAAAAAAACGACCCAATGATCCAAATTGAACGTAACTTGCAAACCCCAATTCCACAAGAGATTCAATAAAAAGTCCATGATATAAGTGGAAAGTAACGTCTAAATTAATTAGAGGTAAAAGATGAGTAACTATGAAAAATGGTAATCCAATCAAAAAAGTTTTAATGAAGGCGTTTTTCCAAAACATGATTTCCTTGGATTTGTTCAATGTAGACAGTTGAGAAGACATATCGACTTTATTCAATGGCTCCACGTCTAGATGTGCTTGTAATTTGATCAAATCTTTCAACGTTCTAACACCTGTAACTGATGAATCATATGTGATTTTGAAAGTATGGTCTTTTTTGAAAGAAGTGGTATCAATACTGTCAACTCCATCAAATGAATTGATAAAAGTTAGTTCAACTGTTGTATCCATTGGTAGAGAAAGAGCACGAAACGGCGTTGTCTCTAAAAGACTATGTATATCTAAGCTTTTAGATTCTAGAATCTCCGCATCAAACCCACAATCTTCAATAGCCTCTTTCAATGATTCAGGAGAGATTTCATCTGTGTGTTTGATTTTAGCCTGCTCTGTCATCAATGAAACAGAACAATCAATGACACCACTCATTGCAGTCAATGTTTTGGTGATTGACGCAGAGCAAGCACCACAAGTCATCCCTTTCACAGAAAGAACTGTTTCAAAATCTTTTTCCACATTAGAAGAGTATTTTTTAGTGTCAATAACATAGGCATCAAACCCACAATCTTCAATGGTATTTTTCAAGTCTTCAGGATCCACAGAATCACCGTGTTCCACCACAGCTTCTTGTGTAAGCAAGGACACAACAACAGAGTCGACTCCTTCCACCTTCTGCAGTTCGTTGGTAATAGACTGGGTACAATTAGAACAAGTCATACCATCAACACGAACTTTGGATATGAATTTGGGAATAGAATTGAGTGTTTTGGTATTATCTTCCTCCACTTGGGAGCTTATCACCTCTGCATCAAACCCACAATCCTCTATCACCTCCTTCACTATTTCAGCAGGTATCATAGTACTGTCATGGACCACCACTGCTTCTTCTGTAAGCAACGAGACATCAACACTGGAAACTCCATCCTGCTGTCCCACTTGCGCTGTGATGGCGCTAACACAATTGGAACAAGTCATGCCGCCTACTTGCAGCTTCGTAGTCGTTCTAGCCATCTTCTGTTCCGACTTCTCTGCCATTCGGCTAGCTTTCTGATGAGAAAAGAATCAATTTTAAAGGTGAATTTCCTCAATAATAAATAAACAAAAAAAAAAAAAAAAAAAGTACTTAGATTCTGCAGATAATGAGAAAGAACTGCCTTTTTGGGAGCTAAATGTGCTCCTCATCTCTGGAAACAGTGCTGTTTAGCATTTGCTCTTTAAATAATTTTATGTCACTTAGCACTATGTGGTCACTGGTTGTAGCTGTGATGGCTTGCAGTAGGCAGCAACTGGAGAACTTAGAAATGTCAACTGCTTCTTGAAGTGCGTTCTTTGTCACAGTTATCTAAACGATCAAAACG
Organism: Starmera pachycereana; assembly: GCA_030570535.1. Classification (NCBI taxonomy): domain Eukaryota; kingdom Fungi; phylum Ascomycota; class Saccharomycetes; order Phaffomycetales; family Phaffomycetaceae; genus Starmera; species Starmera pachycereana. Next base: position 10,220 of record JAJLVW010000084.1, read on the forward strand.
ATTTTTCCTTCATTATTGAAACTTAATTCAGTCAAATTACTGAAATATTCAAACTTCAAACTTCATAAGCAGCAATTGCAGCATATTAACAAATTAACAAATTAACAATGGACGACCCACTCAAACCAGACGCTGGTCTGATATGGTCGATTGGGAGAATGCTGGTAGATCTTCCGGCTGCTCTGTACACTAGTTTCACAGCACCAAGACTGGCATCACATTCCTCATTTGCCAAATTCCAAATTGCTTTCTTGCATAGCTTCATTGCCAACATGCACTACAAACACGCATTATACCTTGTGCCAAATAAGAGTGTTAAAAAAACGTTGCTGTTGTACAAAAACAAGTCTTTTGCCACTTGTTTGAACAACTACGCACAAGATTACAAACATTTCACAAAAGTTCAGTGGTTTCATGAGAAACCTGATCGTCAACCTTCAGACCCAGTAGTAGTGTATTATCATGGAGGTGGTTACGTGTTTGGGTTTTTAGCCATGACTCAGTTGAAATATTTGATTGTTTTGAATAAGCATCTAGGTGTAGACGTTTCAATCTTAGTGGTTGACTACCCATTAGATCCATACCCTTCTCCAGTCCAGTTCAACTTGAGTCTATGGCATGAGTTATTTGAGGTTGATAAGTTGCAAAATGTAATAACAATGGGAGACTCAGCTGGTGGGCATTTGATTTTAACTACATTGGCTATTTTAAATAACCAGGAATTGCACTTGAATAGTGATTTTAAAGCTATTGATCTTGTTTGGTGGAATGAAGCGAAGATTAATCGTCTTAAGCATATTTTAATATCACCTTGGATAGATCTATTACCAAAGGACTCTTCCTTCAAATCGGTTGAAGAAAACGCCGAACTTGATTACTTGAATCTTGAAAGAAGTCAAGGTTGGGGGTTGTATACCACCATGAATAGCACACCTCCAGATTTAATAACTACAGATTTCAAGAACTCAGTAAATGAATCAAATTGTTTTATAGTTGTTGGAGAAAATGAGATTTTTAAAGATTCCATCTTAGCATTTAATAGTTCAGTTAATGGACAGTTGAAAATTGAGAAGCAAGGTGTTCACGATCAGTTTACTATGGAGAAATTCTTAAAGTATAAATATAACGATAATCTCATCTTTAATGAGATGATTGAGTTTATTCTTCGTGATTAAAGGAAGTACTACAGGACCGTGGATTTGGTTTGTAGTATTAGGACTGAAGGAATTTTGTCCTGCTTTTGTTATAGACATATATAAAAGCTTTTAGTATATGAACTATGTTACTAATTTAGTTTCCAAAGACTCAAGCTTTCATAATCGATTGATAAGGATATTACTTCCAAAACCAACACTTTAAAAATTTGACACAACCAGCTGTGTTTCTGTAGTATTTTTGGTTTATTTCTAAAAAGTTGAGAAACATTAACAGCAGAAGTGACCAATTTAATAGATTGGACTAACGAATACAACTGCTATTCACAGCCAAGGTGCCTGTTCAATGATTTTCTTTCAAAGTTCAATTTTAATTAGTATAGAGATGCATAAGTTGTTTCCATGTAAGTACAATAAAACTCTTCACAAGAATGAATTTGGCAAATACACTCTCATAGCTAAATTGATATCGTTTAATGGATGTTTTTCCCAATTGCGGACATGAAAAGAAACCTGATTTGTTATATGTGTTTACAAAATCTAAGTTCTCAGGTACTTGAGAACATTAAATATGTTTTATATTTAGTTCATTAAGTTTGATTAATTGATAATTATTTTTCAAACTTGATGAACACTCAACCATAATTAAATTACATTATTAAACAATGAAATTAATCGGTGCTTTTATAGTCATTTGTCAAGGATTATTGGTATTTGCTCGTTCACAAATTGAGAATAATATTACCAGTGTCGGTTTAAACTTTACTCATGTGCCAAATACCACAATCATTACATTTTACCATTTTAACGAGTCATATGAATATGATTACTCAAAACGTCAAGCTGAAACTTGGAATGGTACAACCATTTTAAATCCTTTTGATGATTATGATGATTTCAAAGCTGCTTTCACTTTGCATTATGTTTTCTATGCGTCCATGATATCTTTAGGTCCTTTTGTTATGAGATTTGTTCTCAGAAATGGTGAAATTGCATGGGGGAATTTAGCTGGTGTTCTCTTACCTGGTGGAGATGAAGTTACAAACTTAGTTGTCCAATATGGTACTACCACTCCTTTATAAATTATAGTATATAGTCAATTATCTCTATAATTGTCATTCTTAAAGTTGAAAGTGAATGTGCTATTGCTGGAGTTATGTAGTATTATAAATCATGGTAGTTTTCAGCTCTTACAGTTCACTCTTAGTTTCCAGAAAAACATTCAGTGTATTTTGTGTCACTTAGTAGATCCATATTATAGCTTGGTTAAGCAGCTGCAACGGTCTCAGGTGAGGGTTCAGGTGAAACAACAATTCATCATTTGGTTACATGATGAGTAGTGTGCAATAGAATAAGAAAAAAAAAAAAAACAGTTGGTTTTGTCAGTCAAAACTAATTACTATTTAATAATTGGTAAATCCAAATTAAAGACTGGCCAGTCCACAATTATCTTTAGTCATAATTAAAAATATAGTTTAACTGTTTTATTTACATTTACATTTACATTTACTGTACACTGATTTGTAACCTGTAACTGTAAGGCTGTAATCAGTACATATTTGTTATGGTGATGTTTGGTTGTTAATGAAGCTATTTAGAAGTCTAACAATTTTCAATTTTCAATTTTCAATGAATTCAAAGATTTAAAACAAAACAAAACAAAACAAAATGGTGGAAACTAACACTGTTATTGATAAGGTTCGATTTTTCTTTTTAGTTCTTATGATGACATTCCAAACTAAGAATAAAAACTAACATTTTTTTTTTTTTTTTTTCTTCTTCATCTACAGCCATTTTTAACTTTCAATGGACGACTTTCTGAAGGTCCTACTTATAATCCATCAACTGACACGCTGCTATGGGTGGATATAATTGGATGTAAAGTACACACACACCAACTAACTAAACAAGAACACCGGGTGTATCAATTAGATGAGAACGTTGGAGTTATTTATTTGACAAATAAAGATGATTTAGTGCTTGTTGGTTTAGAAAAAGGGGTTGGTGAATTGAATCTAATTACAGGAGAAATGAACAAGTACTTATACAAGTATGTTGATAGTGAAGGATTGAGATCAAATGATGGTAATATTGATCCAAATGGGAACATTTGGCAAGGTTTAATGGGGAACTTCGAAAATGGACCAATTTCTAAAGGGAAATTGATTAAGATTGATAAATTTAGTGGCGAAGTTAGTACTGAAATTGCACCAGTTTTGATTCCAAATGGTATTAATTTTAGTAAAGATGGAGAAAGATGCTATTTCACAAATAGTTTGGAGTTTAAGATTTATAAATATAAGTTCAATAAAACTACAAATAAATTAGAAGATCCCCAGGTGTTTATTGATTTCAAGAAGCTATTACCTGAATTAGAGAGCCCTGAACCAGATGGGTTTGCATTGACTGAAGATGATCATATTTATACAGCAGTTTGGAGTTCATCTAGAGTTTTCCATTTTGATTCAAGTGGTGAATTAATTGAAACATTTCAATTCCCAGCAGAAAGAATCAGTGCTGTTGCATTTGGAGGCGTTGGATTGAATGAAATGTATGTCACTAGTGCCAATTTACAATTAGAAGATGAGACTAAATTGAATGATAATCCACATGATCTTGGTGGTGCAATTTTCAAAATTGAATTAGGTGCAACAAATGTTAAAGGAATGACCAGACCTAAGTATATGTATAATTTAGGATAAATTGACAGAACTCTTCCACTAATTCGTTTTCATCATCACCAAAAGATCTTAAACTGTTTAATTTTTTATTTGCAATTTCCATATTTTCGTCATTAGTCTTGAATTTGTTGGTTAAGATTTCATTTATAGAGCGGAGATGTATTTGCAAAGCTTCAAATTTTAAATAGTATTGAAATTTAGGATCATTGAACAACTGTTGATATTTAGAATCAATGATCTGTGGTGAGTTTAATTTAACCGGTTCATTTTTTGGTACTGGTTGTACTAGTGTTGTTTCATCGTGTTTATGAGCTTCTGATTTGAAGCATTGGAGCGAGCAGTAGTGAACAGAGCATTTGGGACATTTGTATTTAGCTTGTTGTTCCAAACAGATTCCACAAACACCTAAACTCATAATTTTTTTCTTTTTCTGCTGTAATTTGAAATTTAAACAAATAAAAAATATTTTTTTTTTTTATTATTATTATTATTATTATTATTATTATTAGTTAAGCTTAAATTTGATGAAAAGTGACAAAAAAAAAAGAAGCGATTTTGTAGTTTATTTTGTTTAAAAGACTGACAGATTCAACTAACCAAATCAACAGAAACCACAGATCAAACACCGCGTTCTAAACAACTGGAATTGCTCGAATTTTACCACTCTGCAATGAAGCGTGGGCCTAACAAAAGAAGGGTAATGCGGCTCGGAGGTATCGAGAACTACAACCAGTAAAGTTACAATTATATAGACAGTACCATCAAATAGCTCTAATACTCAGCTACACAACACACAAACTCATATCAACATAGCTATTTATCCCACTACAAAATTTTTACGTTTTATCCCATCTGGTGCTGCACCAACCAGAAATAGCGTTTTGGCAAATCACAGCGCGCATAAACATAATCGACGCTTTCTTTCTGGCTTCTCTTGTTATAAAAGGGCTGCAGCCTGCTCTTTCTTATTTTCAGCTCATAATCCCTCAACACAACAACTAAAACTAAAAATAAAAAATGCCAGCTCCATACAAACCAGGTTCAGAGAAAAAAGGTGCCACCCTTTTCAAAACTAGATGTTTACAATGTCACACCGTCGAACAAGGTGGTCCACACAAAGTTGGTCCAAATTTACACGGTATCTTTGGTAGAGTTTCTGGTCAAGCTGCTGGTTACTCTTACACCGACGCAAACATCAAAAAAGCCGTCTTGTGGACAGGACAAACCATGTCTGACTATTTGGAAAATCCAAAGAAATATATCCCAGGTACTAAAATGGCCTTTGGTGGTTTGAAAAAGGAAAAAGACAGAAACGATTTGGTTGCTTATTTGATGTCTGCCACCAAATAAGTTTGATGTCTGTCTTCATGATGCTTATGATCCATTGATTTGACTGAGTTTTTTTTTTTTCCTGGTGATTCTTTGGAGAAGTCCGCTTTAATATTCAAAAATGAAAAAAAAAAAGAAAATAAAAATAAAAATAAAAATAAAAATAAAAATAAAAATAAAAATAAAAATAAAAACAAAAAGAAAAAAGAGAAGATTATAGACTAGAGTATGTGTTTTTTTTGAATTTGGTTTCACCAAAGTTTTGATTCGTAATAGAGAAGGAAATAAAAAAGTTATTTCATGTATATATTTTATTTAATTAACAGTTAAAATTCTGAAAATATTTTAATTATTCCTGTAGTACAAAATTGAATTAAACTTGAAGGTTATATTTCAATGCCAACTCTCTTTTACGTTTGGCAACAATAATCTGCTCAATGTCATGTTGAGATGGTGGTTTTGTGTTTGCCAATAAACTTGCTATTATCTCTTTATTCTTTATTGTATTAATGGTTCCATTATCTTTAATCATATTTTTTTCAAGCTTCTTACTAGCTTTTCTTTCAAATTTCAATAACTCATCTTGTAAATTTGTAACAATATTATCATCAATTGCAGAACTGGAATCAAACTCTTCATCTAAATACCCATAATACTCCAAATCTGCCCGTTGTTTTAATTGATCAATCATTAGTTTATTATTCACCTGTTCATTCTTATTTTCTTGTTTCTCCAACTTCTCTCTATTCTGTTTCTCTATAATCTCCTTCACACCGGGAAGTTCTTTAGCACGTCCAAAATAAGTATATCCTCTAATAGTGACACCACCTTCATTATTTCTCCCATGTTTCAAGTAATCATTTCCTCCCAACTCTCTGATTCTAAACTCCCATGACACTTTTTCCTTCATCAGTTTATTGATAACATCATTCAAATCCCGTATCTTGTAATCTGGTAGCACCTCATCATGTATCTGTAACACCCGTTGCTTAATATCTTGTAATATCTGACGTCTATACCCTTCACATTCTTTTAAATTATCAACCGAACCAACGAACCTAGGACGTGCTGCACGTCCAAAATCAATGTACCCATTTTTCGCTGCCTGTTGTTCTTGGAAACGAAACAATAAGCTTTTGGTCTTTTCTTTATTTCTCGACATTGCCCTTGTTTTTGTCTTTAAAGTACTAGTTTGTTCAACTTTGAAATATATGTTGTACATTCTGCAATAAAAATAAATTTTCAAGAAACGCGAAAAAATGTCAGGAATGTTTAGAATTCAAAAATATTTCATATTTCATTAATCAACGAACGTGAAAGAAGAATACAAGAGATGAGTTCAATCAAAGTTCATTACAGATTTGTTCTTGCAGCAGTGGCCTTTTTATTGGTTGTCGGATTCATTTTCTCATCTCCTTCAAATGTTACAACTAACTTACAAAAGGCCACCAGTGGGATTGATTTCAGTAAGCCTTTGGTCAATGATGATGTTGTCTCAGGTAGTAGTAACTTAAACAGTGGTGTAAAAGATACTGGTTCCCAAGTTGTTACTTCTCCTCAATACGCCGATGATTCAGTTGATGCAGTTGTCCCAGTAAAAGAAGAAGAAATCGTTAAAGTTGATCCAGGTACTGCACCTCAATTTGCTAAAGATAATGCCAAAGATATTGCAAATTCTAAAGAGAAACAAGCTGATAAAGATAGTCTGATGCAAGCACCAGCTGCTCAAGATAAAGCACCAGTTAAAGGTGCATTTGCTGCCATTAAAGGTTCGGATAAAGCTTATGAAGGTGTTCCAAAAAAACAAAGTGAGGATGATGAAAACCAAGAATTTTTAGATGATGATGATGATTCAAAAACTAGTGGTTCAGTTGCTGATTGTAACAAAGACCCAGAATTTGTTATTATGATTGATGCAGGTTCTACTGGTTCAAGAATTCATGTTTATGAATTTGATATCTGTTATTCTCCTCCAAAATTAAATAAAGAGACTTTTGAAATGTTGAAACCTGGTTTATCCTCATTTGATACTGATACTACAGGTGCTGCTAAATCCTTAGATCCATTATTAAAAATTGCAATGGAAACTATTCCAAAAACTAAATATGGATGTACTCCAGTTGCTGTTAAAGCCACTGCAGGTTTACGTTTATTAGGTGAAGAAAAATCTAAGAATATTTTGAATGCTGTTAGAGAACATTTGGAAACCGTTTATCCATTTGCTGTTGTTGAAGGTGATGGTATTTCTATTATGAGTGGTGATGATGAAGGTGTTTATGCTTGGATCACTACTAATTACTTGTTAGGTAATATTGGTACTAAATCTAAAACTCCAACTGCTGCTGTTTTTGATTTAGGTGGTGGTTCTACTCAAATTGTTTTTGAACCTGAATTTAAAAATGGTGAAAAAATGGTTGATGGTGAACATGTTTATGAATTGAATTTTGGTTCAAGAGATTTCACTTTATATCAATTTTCACATTTAGGATATGGTTTAATGGAAGGTAGAAATAAAATTAATTCATTAATTGTGGAAACAGCTTTGAAAAATGGTAAAATAATTAAAGGTGACACTTCTTCTCAAGATTTAGAAAGTCCTTGTATTCCACCAGGTTTAGTTGCTAAAGACACAAAAGTTAAATTGAATGATGGATCCATTTACAATATCAATTTTAAAGGTTCATCTACATCAGCAGGATCTCAATGTAGATTCTTAGCTGAATCAATTTTAAATAAAGACGCAGAATGTACCAAACAACCTTGTTCTTTTAACGGTGTCCATCAACCATCATTAGTGAAAACATTCAAAGAATCAAATGATTTATTCATTTTTTCATATTTCTATGATCGTACAAATCCATTAGGTATGCCATCTTCATTCACATTAAGAGAATTAACTGAATTAGCAAGCACCGTTTGTAACGGTGAATCCATTTGGGCTCAAGCTCTCAGTTCCATTGATGGTTCAATCAAAGAATTACAAGATGAACCTCAATGGTGTTTAGATTTATCTTTCCAAGTTGCATTATTACACACAGGTTATGATATTCCATTAAATCGTGAACTAAGAACTGCCAAAAAAATCGCAAATAATGAATTGGGTTGGTGTCTTGGTGCATCTTTGCCACTTTTGGAGAAGAAAAACTGGAGTTGTCGTGTCAAACAAGTTGAATAATTACTTTCTATGTTTTTTATGTTCAAACTTTCGAAAATTAAATACATTGAAATAATTACCCCATTCTTAAAATGAAAAAATTTCTGTAGAAATCCGCTATGTAATAAAATGCGTAGATTTACAAGAACTTCAACACAACAGACTAGTCAAGGTCTAGACTTCGAAATTGACATTTGAATAACCTTTGTAGTTTTAATAGTGCTACTGGTGCTGAACAAGTATATACCAGTGGGACTGTAAGAAGTTAGTTGGTTGACACGACTCCAGATAGGACAATTGCAAATATAATCTCTGATTTTTATTAAATTGAATATACAAAAATTGGAGTTTTTCAAGTGGTTTATATTATACTTGAATATTCTCGAATCTCCAGTGAAAAATTTTCACTCAACAATCGTCGACTGGCGCCAAATGTTTAGGATTTTATACAATATGTATAGATTTTCTCTATAAGCAAAAAAAAATTTGTATAATAAAATATCAAAAATTTAAAGTTGTATTAGAAATTAGAAATTAAACCAAAAAAAAAACCTTTTTTTTCCCCTTCCATCTCACTCCTTGCCATCAACTCCAACTACTTCGTTGTCATGCAAAACAACATGGACAACAATTGCACTAAAGAGCATCATAACAACTCAGAAACAATGCGAATGTTTGAGTCATTATCCAACAATTCAACATCTATAAATGCATCAAAATCTCATGTGAAATTAGCAGAAACAGCTCATGGAGTTCGAATGCTCTCCAAAAATTTATCCAAAACTAGAATGCAACTAGATGCTAAAAATGTGATGATTGTAACGAAAGCTCGTGATAATTCATTGGTTTTTTTAACAAGAGAAGTTGCAGAATATTTATTGAAAACGTATAATGGATTGACTGTCTATGTTGATTATCATTTAATAGGATCTAAAAGATTTGATGTTGATGGTTTAATTAAAGAGAATCCAGGGTCTGGTGAATATGTAAAATATTGGGATAAGAATTTTTTAAATGAACATTCAGGAATCATTGATTTAGTTATCACTTTAGGCGGAGATGGTACTGTTTTGTACTGTTCCTCGTTATTTCAAAGAAATGTACCACCAGTGATATCTTTCAATTTAGGCTCTTTAGGGTTCTTAACCAATTTCAAGTTTGAAGATTTTAAAGAATCATTAACAAAGGTGCTAACACGGGGTGCAAGAACTAATATTAGAATGAGATTGAGTTGTAGAGTTCATTCACCAAATGGAGATTTGATATGTGAACAACAAGCATTGAATGAAGTTACCATTGATAGAGGTCCAAGTCCTTTTGTATCAATGTTGGAATTATACGGTGATGGATCCTTATTAACAGTGGTTCAAGCTGATGGGTTAATTATTGCCACACCAACAGGTTCTACGGCGTACTCACTATCAGCGGGTGGGTCTTTGGTGTATCCGACTGTTAATGCAATTTCAGTTACTCCTATTTGTCCACATACATTATCCTTTAGACCAATCATTTTACCAGATAGCATGGTTTTAAGAGTCAAACTACCCAAAAGAAGTAGATCTACTGCTTGGGCTTCATTTGATGGTAGATCTAGAGTAGAATTACAAACAGGTTGTTATGTTAGTATTAGTGCAAGTCCATTTTCATTCCCAACTGTGATTTCTAAACCAAACGAATATTTTGATAGTGTCAGTAGATCATTAAATTGGAATATTAGAGAACAACAAAAATCTTTTGTTCATTTACTTTCTAAAAAAAATAAAACCAATTATGAAAAACTTTCAAAAGCTCAAAAAGTTGCAAGTTTAGTTAATCATTGTAATGATTCAAATGATGATTTAACTTCAGATTACAAAACTGATGATTATGATGATGATGATGATGACGACGATGAGATCGAAACAGATTACGATTCAGCTCCAGAAATAGATGATAATGATCATTCAACATATTTTATACCTCCGGTAGGTCAAGGTGTTGAAACTCCACCTCCAAAATCTCAAATGGTTACACCACTTTTGAAGCCGAAATCAAAACTGAATAATTCCACAGCTATTGATTTGACTAATTTGAAACTGGATAATAATCAAAATTTTTGAATAAATAGATATTATTTTATTTTTATTTTTATTTTTATTTTTATTTTTTTTTTTTTTTTTGAAATAAATCTATGTTAATAAAGATTATAATCTACATGTAAACAATAAATGAATCAATTGAATGACTAAATAAAAATGGGAGCTTATAAAAGAATTAACAATAAAAAAAGAGTAAAAAGCATCATACACTTTTTTTTAAAGATGAACATAATTATCACAAAAGAGAATTTTTAGTCTTGCCGAGTTTGTTAATACAATGTTTAAACATATTGTCATTATATCATCAACAATGATTAACAAAACCAAAACAATGAGAATAGCAGACTTTATAACATAAAAAAAAATCTAAATCCATGACTAAAAAAGAACATCTAAAACTTTTTTATAGAATGGTAATGAATCAAATTCAGCTTGTATTTCTTCTTTCTCTTGTGCAACGATATCAGCAACAAATAATTTTCTTTGTTGAGTTAAGTCAACATCAGCTGAACCAATCCAAGCATTACCCAAGTTTCTAGTGAAAACAAGATGTCCAAGGAACAAAACCAAGATTGAAAGAATACCCATACAGTTTTTGAAAAAACTAAGAGCACTTGGTTTACCATCACCACTAACTGGATAGATTGAAACCCAAATTTGAACACCAATAATAAACATAAAAGCTGCAATGGCAAATATAGCACCATATATACCAACAACCGATTTATAACCAGTAACGTTTGGAGCATTTTGGGCTTTTAAAGCCAATCTGAATTTTATGAAACTAACGTTAATAATCATCCATGTGAAGATGGTTGCTAATCCAGATAATGATAATAACCAAACAAAAATATCTTCTTGTTTGTCATAACTTGCAATAAAGGAAAATAAACCAACAATAGCAGAAACCATCATACATCTAATTGGTCTGTTTTCTCTGTCAACATAGTCAAACCATTTTGGAGCTTGACCTTGAATAGACAATGAATGTAAAGTTCTTGATGAAGAGTAGAAAGCAGAGTTACCAACAGAAATAACAGACACCAAGATGACTGCATTGATGATGTGACAAATAACGTTTGAGATATGAGCTGCAGAGATGGATAAAACAAAAGGTGAGACTGGAGCACCGTTGTGTGAACCTGAGCCCATTAAAGATGGGTTAGCTGCTGAAACAACTAAACCAAGAACAACCATGGAGAATAAGTAAAAGATAATTAATCTGTAACCAACAAATTTAATAGCTTTTGGAATAGCTTTGGATGGATTTTTTTGATCAGCAGCAGTTAAAACCATGAATTCAGTACCACCTAATGAGAAAGCTGCGGTGACCAACGTAGAACATAAACCTTTAAAACCGTTTGGGAAAGCACCTGGGTTGTGAAAATATTTACCACCAAGGAAACCTTGAGTACCAGCACCACCAAAATCAATGACAAGACCCAAGATCAAAAACCCAGTCAACATCAAGATTTTAATGGAGTTGAAGAAGAATTCAGCTTCCGCATAACCTCTTGATCCAAACAAGTTGATTGAAAGAACCAATAAGTAAAAAATCAAAACAAAAACATCTGGATCAACTGCAGTAGTCCAATATTTAACAGTCATGGAAGCAGTAACCATTTCCAAAGGTAAAACAGTTAACCAATTGATTTCATAGTTCCAAGAAACTGCAAACCCAATAGAAGGACCAACCAAAAAGGATGCATAAGCATTGAATCCACCAACAACATCTGGATACGAAACAGCTAATTCTGCACCATTACACATTGTACAAAACAATGCGATACCAACAAAAATGTAGGCAATGATCAAAGAACCAGCACCACCATCATGTAAAGCTTTACCTGTACCAACTAATAAACCAGTACCTAAACCACCACCTAAGGCAATTAATTTCACATGACGAAGTGAAATACCTTCAGAAGTAACATTTTCAGTAACTTCCATTTGAGTTTCAACATCAATGGTGTTTGCATTTTTTTCTTCAGCTTTGAAACTGTTCCACAAATTTTTTGTTTTATTTATGAGCCAGTTACAATGTTGCTTTTTGATATCTGAAATGTTTTCCTTTCCAACTGATGGACCAGATGAAGAGTTCTTTTTTTCTAACCCAACTTCAACATTAATGTTTTCAACTTCGGAATTTGAATCAGTAGTTGAGTTCCCATTTGATGGGGGTTGATTTGACATTGTGACTTATTGTTTTTTTAAACAGTTATAAACTAATTAATATAAGGAGCAAATCTTGTTATGAAGAGAGAGAAAAAGTGTAATCACAAGACCAAGTTTTGAAATGATACTTTTTTTTTTTAAAAGAAATTGAAGTCAGTTAAATCGTCTCAAGGTTGAACACTTGAGATGATATTGAGATGATTTTTTTTTCCCTTTTGTTTCAAACTGGGTACCAGTGGTTTACACTTGAGATGTTTTCTTTGAGAGGATTAACCAGCTTTATATTTGTTGCAAACTATCACTAACAATTCTTAAGGCTCTTCTTTGTCTACACAGCAACCCCCCCTGAGAAACGGCCAATCAGCTGGACTCCAAAAAAAAACCCTCAGCAAATTTGGCAAGCGTAGAATCAGTGACATTCTTGATAGCGTTTCTTTACTGTAATAGTTCAAGTTGTTTAAAACCTGGAATTTATTAACAAAAACTACTAATATTTGAGCGCTGTCACTAGTTTTCGGGTTTTCTTCACAATTTATTGTTTCTTTTGCTCTTTGATTTCCACTTACAGAAGAAGTGGCATGAATGGCGGTGCTTTTGTCGCAATTTGTCGTCTTTTGGTTGTCATTCTGCATAATATTGCATCACTTCTTGCCATTATTGCCAAAACTAGTAATTTGTTTTTTTAAAAATTTTGCCATTCTTTTATTTTCTAGTATATTACCAAATTAGGAAGTTTTTCTAGCAATTTTTTTAGGTGGCAAAAAAAAAAATCTGAAAATTTTTTGAAGAAAAAAAAAAATAATTCCAACAATAAAAAAAAAAGCAAATTGAGTTCTCACTTAAAGTGTAACTAGTCAAACAACAAGAAAAACTTATTATTAAACATGTCTGACATCTCACAAGATATGCAAAAGTTGAACATTGCTGGTAGTAATACTACAGCCCCAGCTACCAAAGGTGGCTACGTTCCTCCACACAGAAGAGGTCGTCAAAATCAAGCTCCAAATGGTGAACAATCATCCCACCAAGGTTCAGGTGGAGACAGATCGTTCTCTTCTGGTTATGGAACCAGAGGTGGTAGAGAAGGCTTTTACGGCGGTAACAGAGGTGGAAACAGTTCATTTGGTTATGGTCGTAGAAACAACGGTGGAAGTGGTTTTGGTGGCGGCCGTGGTGGTAACAGAGATCAAGGAAAGTTTGTTGATGGTAAACATATCCCAGCTCCACGTAATGAACGCTTAGAAAAAGAATTGTTTGGTGAAGCTGATGATCCACAATTCCAATCTTCTGGTATCAATTTTGATAATTATGATGATATTCCAGTTGAAGCTACTGGTGATGGTGTTCCAGAACCAATTACTGCATTCACTGCTCCACCTTTAGAATCATTGTTATTAGAAAACGTTGAAGCTGCTCGTTTCACTAAACCAACCCCAGTTCAAAAATACTCTATTCCAATTGTTGCTGCTGGTAGAGATTTAATGGCTTGTGCTCAAACTGGTTCAGGTAAAACTGGTGGGTTCTTATTCCCAATTTTGTCTCAATCTTTCCAGAGTGGTCCATCCGCAGTTTCAGAAGTTGACACTAACTCACCATTTTCAAGAAGAAAAGCTTATCCAACTGCTTTAGTTTTAGCTCCAACAAGAGAATTAGTATCTCAAATTTTTGATGAAGCCAAAAAATTCACCTATAGATCATGGGTTCGTCCATGTGTTGTTTATGGTGGTGCTGATATTGGTTCCCAAATCAGAGAAATTGAAAAACGTTGTGATTTATTAGTTGCCACTCCAGGTCGTTTAAATGATTTATTAGAAAGAGGTAAAATTTCTTTGAAAAACTTGAAATATTTAGTTTTAGATGAGGCTGATAGAATGTTAGATATGGGTTTTGAACCACAAATCAGACATATTGTTCAAGGTTGTGATATGCCATCTACTGAGAACCGTCAAACTCTTATGTTTTCAGCAACTTTTCCAACTGATATTCAAATGTTAGCTCGTGATTTCTTAAAAGATTATATATTTTTAAGTGTTGGTAAAGTTGGTTCTACTTCTGAAAATATCACTCAAAAAGTTTTGTACGTTGAAGATAATGAGAAAAAATCTGTTTTATTAGATATTTTAGCAGCTGAACAACAAGGTTTAACTTTAATTTTTGTTGAAACCAAAAGAAACGCAGATTATTTATCAGATTTCTTAATTAACCAAGGTATCCCAGCCACTTCTATTCATGGTGATCGTTCTCAATCTGAACGTGAACGTGCTTTAGAATGGTTTAAATCAGGTAAAGCACCAATTTTAGTTGCTACTGCTGTTGCTGCAAGAGGTTTAGATATTCCAAATGTCACCCATGTTATCAACTATGATTTAACTTCAGATGCTGATGATTATGTTCATAGAATTGGTAGAACTGGTCGTGCTGGTAATGTCGGTGTTGCCACTTCATTTTTCAACAGAGGTAATAAAAACATTTGTAAAGATTTAGTTGATATTTTAACAGAAGCTAATCAAGAAGTCCCATCATTCTTAACTACTATTGCAAGAGAATCATCTTATGGTAGTGGTCGTGGTGGTCGTGGTGGTCGCGGTGGTCGTACTCAAACAAGAGATTTCCGTCGTCAGCCAGGTTTCAACGGTGGTGCTGCCCCTTCATCATATGGTGGATCATCATTTGGTGGTAGCTCCGGTGGTTACGGCCAATCCCGTAGTGGTAACGCTGGTGGGTTCTCATCATACACTTCATCTTATGGTAACCAATCTTCTTCCAACACTAGTTGGTGGTGAGTGGGGTTGAAAAAGTTATTTCAAAGTTTTTTCTACCATAAGTTGTCTTTTTTTTATTATCATTTTGTACATTAGTTTTATGGGTATGGTTAACAAAACTTGTTAACTTGTATCAGTACTTTTTTTTATTTACACACGCAGAGTTTCAGTTTTTGTTCATTTCAAACTTTTTTTTATTTGAAAAGAGAGTTTTTTTTTATCATGCTATTATTTGTGCTATTTTTTAATTAAAAGTTATGCACCACCATTCATTATCCCATTAATATTGTTATTTTTTTATATACTGTTTATTTTGAAGAAGAAGAGGAGGAGGAGGAGAAGGAGGATATAGAAGAAGAATTTTTATTTACCAATTTTCATTGTTTTTTAGCAGTTAAGCCAGCATAGTTTTTTGTTTATTGACACATACACATACATACAGACATATATTTGATTGTTTTATTGGTTTAATTATTTAATTTGTTGATTTAGTACTTTTTTTTTTTGCATCATTTGAGAATTTTTATATACTGAGGGTAAATTTATAAAGGTTTTTTAAAATAACAAAAAAAAGAAAAAAAAAAAAAAAGTATAAAAGAGTTGGTTTGTTTTTCAATTATAATTTGGGATTTCAGACATTGGGAAAGTGCATTATTTTTTATCACCACTACAAAATAGTAGTACGTGAGATATATATTCATAAAAATAAAAAAAAAAAGAGAACATACATTATTATAGATTGTAGAATTATAACTTAGATATTGAAAATGCTGTATGCAGTGATTTTACATATATCTCGCGAATTTTCTAATCCAACTTTTTAATCAATGTACAAAATTATATAACCATAACCAAATAATGAAGAATCCAACTTGATAAATTTTAAGATGACTTGATTTAACGATCTTTGAGCAACTTGTTTCTTTTTTCTCTTTTACGCATTCTTTCAACTCTTTTAGCATGCATTTTAGCAGCAAGTTTTTCATATCTTTCTTTTTCTTCTTTCTTTTTCTGTCTTTCTTTAATTAATATCAAACGTTCTTTTTTCTCTTGGTTTTTTTCTTCCTTTAATTCCCGTATTCTGGCTTTAATCTGTTGATCTTTGATTCTTTGCTCTTGTTTTTTAGCCCAAGATGATTTGACACCTAAACTTCTAACTCTAAAAGCATCTTTCTTGATTTTCCAGTTTTTACCTAAAACAAAAAAAATTGTTATTGGAAACCTTAGTCATGGAGTTATCCTCTATGAAAAACATACCGTTCACTCTTGCTCCTTCATACAAAGGTTCCTGTGTAATAGCAGTTTCTTCTGTGCTCATTTTGTTTCTCTTTGTCTGTCTCAACTTGCTCTCTCTTTAAATTCAAATATTTTTTTTTATTCTTTGCCCTGCGATGCGTTTGAAAATTTTCTTGAATTCCGGGAAATTGTTTACTGCAATTTCCGACTGTACCGGAATTCACTTTTTAAAACTTTGCGACTTATGTAAATTCCGATCAACTTTAAATGGAAAAAAATTCCGACTTTTAGTAGTTTATAAAATAGTAAAATAAGTAATAATTGAATTCAAAATTTGTAGTGTCAATTCCAACTAGTTTCCAACGAATTGACAAACTTTCAGCGGGGTTCTTTTGTGATTGTTAGATAGCTGTGTTTTATTGGATTTTTGAGAGAAATTGTTTTGCCTACCAACTGCTGCAGAGTCCTGGATTAAACGAACAGGGACATTGCAGGTTGCCATAATATATTAAGGAAAGTTCATTGGAATGAGGTTTATCGAGGTGTTGCTGGCTCTTGTACTGGCTCAATTGCAATTTATTACAGCGGCATATACTCCTGATATTACAAGGACAATCACAAACCGCGTCTCAGAGGCGATTGTCTACTTTGACGATTCTCCTGTTCTATTGAATTTGAATGATAAGAAACTATTTAGGTCAGATGATGATGGTAAGACATGGACCAATTTAGATATGGGAGCTCCAATCATCAACTTATATATTGATAGGGTGCAAAAAGAGCGTGCTTTTGCTTTCACTACCACTGATACACATTTTGTTTCAAATGATTTGGGTAAAACTTGGGATAGTTTTAAAATTGATGTTGGTCAAAGTTTAGGATACGAAGTCAGCGTTAATAGTGTGAATCCAAATTATATCATCATGGGGTTTTTGGATTGTGATGAAAAACAAAATTGTCACAATGAGATATATGTCTCTAAAGATGGGTTGAAAACTAATCCAAAAATATTGACTGATAACGTTAGCTATTGTGTTTTCACCAAATCTAATGGCGTGTTTGATCAAGGTCATGATAACGCTATTTTATGTCTGAAAATTGAGAGAGATTTTGAAGGTTTCTTGAAGAATGGACATGTTTTAAGATCAACAGATTTTTTTGAAACAAGTACAACTATGGATGATACATCTGGTTGGTTATCCAAAAGTTATATCTTAGATTTGAAAATTGTACAATCATTTGTTGTTGTTACTGCGCAAGCTGATAGATACAATCCAGAAGGAACAGCCTTGATATTTACTTCAAAAGATGGTTACACTTTTCAAAGAGCTAAATTCAGTGCTGATTTAACTGTTGATTTCTTCCAAATTTTACCATCTACCAAACATTCACTTTATTTGAGTACTTCAGGTGTCAAAGAAGGTAAAATGATCTCAGATATCATGTCTTCAGACAGTGATGGTGTTCATTTCAAAAATATTCTGGATAACATCAGTGCTGGATACTTGGGCTTTGAAAATTTGGAGAAAATTGAAACAGTAGAAGGTGTCTGGGTAGCAAATATAGCTTCTGGGTATGATGAAACAAATTACACGCCGTTATCAAGATCAAAGATTACTTTTGATGATGGGAGAACATGGCAGTATTTGAAAACTGAAGATTGCCCAGGAAATGATGAATGCAGTTTGAATCTAATCACTTTGGATGAAAGAAAAGGCGATGGTCAAACTTCAACTGGATTAACACCAGGTATATTGATGGGTGTTGGTACAACAGGATCTACTGTTGAAAAAGATATTTTGAAAATGAAAACTTATTTATCAAGAGATGGTGGTCTTAATTGGATTAAAGTTCTAGATGAACCAAGTATTTATAATTTTGGTGACTTAGGAAATATAATTTTGATGGCACCATTCAGTCAAGATCCAACTGCTTTAACCAAGACAGTCTATTATTCGTTAAATCAAGGTAAAACTTTTCAACCTGTTGATCTCGATACTGAATTCTTCCCAACTCTATTAACCACAACAATTGATGGCACTACAACAAAATTTGTTTTAACTGGTTTAATCAATAAAGAAACTGAATTAGGCAAAACCCACACCAAACAAATAATTTATTCATTTGATTTTGCTAAAGCATTCACCAGAACTTGTGGTGATTCAGATTTTGAAGATTGGTATGGTAGAACAACTGAATCGATGGAATTTGAATGTGTTTTTGGTCATAAAGATTTATACAAAAGAAGAAAACAGGATGCTGAATGTTTTGTCAATAAACCATTCACCGATTTAGTTATGGATGAATTAAGTTGTACTTGTACTGAATATGATTTTGAATGTAATTATGGATTTGTTAGAAATTCTAAGAATGAGTGTGTTGCTGATAACAAGATCATTACAAGCATGTGCAAAGATCTTGTTGATTCTAATGAATTAAAGTTGAGCAGATTGAGGAAAATTCCAGGTAACTTATGTACCAAGGGAAATATTGATTTACAAGAGACAACCATTCATTGTAATGAACAATATGACACAACCAGCAAGATTGAAATTTCAGATTTTAAATTCCAAGGTCAAATTTTGAAGTACGCTTTTTTGGAAAATTCAATCAGCGATGAAGTTTTAGTTGTGAAAACTACTTTGAATGAAATTTATATTTCTCATAATGCTGGTCAAACTTTCAAAAAATTTGAAACTGATGATCAAATTTTTGATTTCTACTTGAATCCCTATTTTAAAGATGATATTTACTTAGTTACAACCACCAAAAAGATTTATGTTTCATATGATAGAGGTTATAGTTTTCAATTTATTAAATCACCATCTGCCATTAACGTCTTTGGTTTACCATTATTCACATTTGACAAAAATAATAGAAACTCTTTTATTTATTATGGTGATGAACATTGTGAATCAAGATTCTCAGAAAACTGTAAATCAGTTGCTTATTTAACTAGAAATTCAGGTCTTGATTTCAAGCCAATTAAGAAGAGTGTTAGACAATGTGATTTTGTTGGTTCCAAATATAATAGTCCAGTTGATTCAAAAACTATATTTTGTCAATATTTAACAACAGATGCTAATTTTGAATTAACTTCTTCAACTGATGAATTTGTCACTGAAAAAAAACTATTTGATTCAATTATTGGTTTTGCCACAACTACTCATTTCACTGTTGTTGCTGCTATTGAAAAAGATTCTTTGAAGGCTTATGTTACAGTTGATGGTGAAACATTTGCAGCTGCTTCATTTCCACCAGATTTTAATGTTCATAAACAACAAGCTTATACCATTTTAGGATCGGATTCAGGAGCAATTTTCTTACATGTTACAACTAACGATAGACAAGGTTCTGAGTTTGGTACAATTTTAAAATCAAATTCCAATGGTACTTCATATGTTACATCTGAACCAAATGTTAATAGAAATCCATTTGGATTTGTTGATTATGAAAGAGTGGAAGGTTTAGAAGGTATTATCATTGTGAACACCGTTAAAAATGCAAAAGATGCAAAAGAAGGTGCAAACAAAGAATTACAAACTAAAATTACATTTAATGATGGTGCTGATTGGGATTATATTACACCTCCTTCAGTCAATGAAAATGGCGCCAAATATTCATGTTTTGGTAAACCGTTATCTGAATGTTCATTACATTTACATGGTTTTACCGAAAGAAAAGATTTCCGTGATACGTTTTCATCTGGATCAGCTGTTGGTTTATTATTAGGTGTTGGTAATGTTGGTGATTCATTAACTCCAATCAATGAAGCATCTACTTTTATTACTAGGGATGGTGGTTCTAGTTGGAGAGCAATCAAAGGTGGTGTTTATCAATGGGAATTTGGTGATCGTGGATCCATTGTTGTTTTGGTTGATGATCAAAGTAGTACAAATGTTATTCATTATTCCTTAGATGAAGGTCAAACTTGGGAGACTTATCAATTTTCAGAAGAGTTAGTTAATGTTCAAGATATTGTTACTGTTCCATCAGACACTTCCAAAAAATTCTTGTTAATTATCAAGTCGCCAATGTCAAATGGAGATTCATCTAAAACAATCACTTTAGATTTTGCTAATTTATTTACAAGACAATGTGTGCTTGATTTATCAAATCCAAGTAAAGATGATTATGAATATTGGAGTCCTAAACATCCATTCTTGTCAAACAACTGTTTATTTGGTCATGAAGCCAAATATTTAAGAAAATTAAGTGATAGAACTGATTGTTTTATTGGAAGTGCTCCATTAGATGACGCTTTCAAAGTTGTTAAGAATTGTTCATGTACAAGACGTGATTATGAATGTGATTATAATTATGTTAAGGCAAGTGATGGTACATGTAAATTAATTGAAGGTTTAGAGCCAGCAGATCATTCAGAAATTTGTAAAACTAACAATAATATTTTTGAATATTTTGAACCAACTGGTTATAGAAAAATTCCATTATCTACATGTGAAGGTGGTCAAGAATTTGATAATTGGAATCCAGTTCCATGTCCTGGTAAAAGAAAAGAATTTAATAAAAAACATAGAGGAAGTTTAAGTGGATTTGGATTATTTTTGGCAATTGTTTTCCCAATCTCAGTTTTCATTTTTGCAACATGGTTTGTTTATGATAGAGGTATTCGCCGTAATGGAGGATTTGCAAGATTTGGAGAAATCAGATTAGGCGAAGATGATGATTTGATTGAAAATAATACAAGTGATAAAATTGTTAATTCAATTGTTAGAGGAGGTGTTACTGTTATTGCAGTGGTAATTGCAACTGCAAAAATGTTGAAAATATTTGAGATATTCTTGATAAATAAAATTAAGGGAAATTTTTTTAGGTTTAATAATAGAAATAATAGATTTGCAAGAAATGGGCATGTTTATTCTTCTGTTAGTGCAGGTGACTTCTTAGATCATGAAGAAGATATTTTGAATGATGTGCTTGATGATGGTGATTATGGTATTGACAATGATGATAATATTGGAGATGAATATACTGATGATAGAAACTTGGAAGTTTGAGAATGGCTATAATTAAATGTAATGATTTTAAGTTGTACAGAAAGTATACTAACAATTTTGTACTTAAAAAATAACAACAACAACGAAAAAAAAAAAAAAAAAATGAGATATTATTTATTTGAAAAGCAATGTAGTGGATTATAAAGTTTGGATGGTGACGATATTATGCAAATTAATTATATGATTATATGAATTCAACTCATAATTTCGTTATATAAAAGAACTTTCAGTTCTTGAATTGATAAAGAATCTTTTAGTTTATCAAATTCGAAAATTTCTTTTGAAATAGGTGGAGCATCTGGTTCATCATTTGGATCATGGTACCCAGTTAAATAAGGATGTTTCAAAGCTTGTGCAGCAGTGATTCTTTTCTTTGGATCAAATTCCAATAATTTCTCAAGTAAATCAATTGCCAATGGGTTAACATCTGGCAATAAATTTTGGAAATGAACTTTTTTATAAAACGGTAAAGATCTAATGTATTCTCTTGCTCTTCTTGATTTGATAGATTGATAATCATCACCAGTTGGAGTTCCTAAAATTTGAAAAATCAAAATCAATTGATGTCTATAATCGTTACCAGGAAATAAAGGTTTTCTCATAAACAATTCTGCTAATATACAACCAACAGACCACATATCAATTGCAGTTGTGTATTTAGAAACAGTTAGCATGATCTCTGGAGCTCTGTACCACCTAGTGGCAACATATTCACTTAGCACACCAACATTATTTGGATCTGAATCATTTGAATCTTTTTCATCGATTCTTGCTAAACCAAAATCACAAATCTTCAAATCACAGTTAGCGTTCAACAATAAATTGGAAGGTTTTAAATCTCTATGAATGACGTTTGCACTATGAAGAGCCTTCAAACCACGGATGATTTGATATATGAAATATTGGACATGATCATCTGTTAATTGTTGGGTAGCAATTGCTCTATGTAAATCAGTTTGCATCAATTCTTGAATGATATAAACTTCATTAAAAGAATCAAAATTGGCAGGTTTTTGGATATCAAAGATTGAAATTATATTTTCATGTTTAAAATGTTTAAGTAATTTAATCTCTCTTAATGTTCTGATACAGAATAAAGTTCTACTGAAGGGTTTAATTTTTTTGATGGCAACTTTGGTACCACTTGATTTATGAATAGCTAGACACACGACACCATAAGCTCCTTCCCCAAGGATTTTTTGTACTTGGAAACTTGTAGAAATATTGAATGTGATTTTCTTAGCCATGGCCACACTGTAGTCTAGTTGTTGTTGGTCTCGTTGAAGTTGTTGGTGGGTGGTGTCCATTATGGTATAAAGAAAGGGAAAGGAAGTGGATGTTGATGTTTTAAATATGATCCCAAAGAAACTCGGGAGGTAAAACAAAACACAGCAGTATTTGAAACAGTTTGATTAGTTTAAAACAGAGCGAGTTCACCAAAACCATAATATTCTTCTGCTTTCATCAACAGACATAAAACAGTAGAGGTAACTGCAACCTCAAAAAGTCTCCCATAGTTAACGGATTTTTGACATACAATCTGGCGGTAGAGACCACATTTCAGATGTTTCATGTTGGTTCTAAGTTCTGAGTGTTTGAAGTCTCCCCGTCAACCTTTAAGTACATAAAGGGCTTGATGATTGTTGGTTCAAGTGATTTCCAAGTTTCATTAAGCTCGTTGTTGCTGATAAATGACTGATCTTAATGTCTATCTTAATTTCTGCCTAAAGGCGATGAGTCGTGGTCGTACCGTATAATATTTTTTTTTTTTTTTTTTTCAGATGATAGAAAACCAGTGAAAAATTAAAATCAAAATCAAAAATTGGGTTTAAAATGAAGTAAAGATCAACACTACACAGTGTTATATTGTGGTGAATAGAGAAGATGCTGAGGAATATGGCTTATAAAAGATTTTTAGAGAGTAGAGTGCTACTGAAGCAGACAATTCTCAGTAATAGAATAAGTTCTGGTATAATGTACAGTCAGACCAAAAGTATCGTGATGATGCGTGGTAGGAAGAAACCAGAAGTGTCAAAAACCCCCAAATTTGCAAGCAAGAAAGATAAAAGACAAAACAATCAAAACACTGTAAAATCTCTAGAAATTAAACTTGAAAAAGAGGCAAAAGAATGGGAAAAAAGAGTTGCTGAATTAAAACAAACAGCTGCTGCTTTACAGAAATATGTTGCTAGCAAGGAAAAAGAAGAAGTCACTAGAGAAATTGCAATTGATACTGATGAAGAGATTATTGAAGATGAAGATTTACAAGTTATTTATGATGAGATTAAAAATCTAAGTATTAAAGGCGATGATATTGAAATTCCCAAAACTAGTGGAAACTTGATTACAAGCGGTGTGAAAGAAGAGAATTTTTTACTGTTTGATCAACCATCAAATGGGTATCAATTTCCACCAATGTTAAAGGATAAAGTTGGTGATGCTGTTATTAATGTTGTTGATATTCAAAATCAACAATGGGGTCCTGTTATTGATCAAATATATGCAAATGGTGGTTTGGAAGGATTGTCATTAGAAGAAATCAAAGATTTTACAGGAAATATCAATCCAATTTTAATTGAACAATCTTCTTTCATAAAACTTTATGAAATGATTAATAAATTTGATTTACAATTACACAATTTTTTCCTTGCAGGTTTCAGTTATTATAGGAACGATGCTCTAGTGGAGAAAATTTATCATCAAATCCTAAATGATGGTTTAGTTCCAGATATTGCAACATACAATGCATTACTTAGAACTCATGCACATAATAAATCCATTGAAAAAGTTAATGAATTGATAAGTTTGATGCAATCAAAGGGGGTTGAGCCAGATATCAAATTTTATAGGGGTGTTTTACGTTTAACAGTTGAATTAGCAGACTTTAAGAAAACTGATGAAGTTTTTGAATTGATGAAATTTAAATCATTAAAAACTAAACCAGATATCACCATTTATGATGTCATGTTAAGATCTACTTTGAAACAAGGTGATATTTATAGATCTTTAGATCTTTATAATGAACTACTTGCGGCAAAATTGGTTCCAACTGTGGAAACTTTCAATAATTTAGCATTAGCATGTTCTAAACATTATAAATTCTTTACACAAGGCTGGAAATATATTTATGATATTGGGAAAAATAGATTAGAACCAAATTCCAATACATTCACTGCAATTTTGAAACTAGCTTCAGTTGATGGAGATTTAGAATTAGCAAGAGCTGCTTTTTTCCAAATATTTGAATATTGTGTTAAAGATCCATCTATTAAACAAATTCCATTCACTTCTTATTTATATTTATTGAATGCTTATAGTACATTTGAGTTTGATAAAGTTCCAAGAAGCATTGATTATGAGATTGGAGCAGCATTAAGAACTAGTACGATTGAATTAACAGATTTTTCAATTGAATCAAGAATTCGTAAAATGGAAGAATCAAAAATTGAATTCCCACCATTTTTACCAATTAATAAATTAAGTAATCGTGATCAATTGTTATCAGAGGTAAGAGCATTATTTGCATTTCAAATGTTACATCATGGGAATCTAATTTCATCATCAATTTTAGCATCATATCTGAAGATATTTGTTGAACAGAAAAGTAGGAAAGATTTCTATGATATTTTTGATAATTATACTATTGTTCATCCAGATGTTTTAAGTGGGAAAGTTAGTATTGATAAGTTTATTTCAAAGAAGAAATTTGAAAATGAACAGGCAAAGAAGAGTAGTGAAGAACAATTGATGGATTCAGTTGGTGAGGAGATGGTGAATGGAGAATTTCATAAGAAATTAGATGAAAAAGACACTGAAGTTGAAGTTGAGAAAGCACAGGCTAAAATTGATGAAATTGAGGAAGTTGAAGGTACAATTGAACAGTCTGATAATGCTGAATTGGAGATGGAAGTAAAGAATGAAACTACTACTTCTGATTCTGAAACTTTCCCACCAGCTATTAAAGAAGTGAAGAGCTCCAAAATCAAAGTGGTGAGAGACGACTCACTTTATGTTTCGTTGGTGAACGGTTGTGCTGCATTTGGAGACCAGGAACTAACACAGAATTTGTGGGTGGAAAGAGGTCATTATAGAAGAACCGATGATTATAGAAACTTGAGTTCTGAGAAGAAAAAGACCAACGATTATATGTTTGCCAAAGCCTTGATCGTTGCAATGGTGAAGTTTGGAGAGACTTACGATGCCTTGAAGGTTGTTTTTTCCACCCAGAAGCATTTCGAGTGGGACTATCTAACGTTGAAACCACTTTTTATGAGCCTACAAAAAGTGGAAGATAAAGAGAACTTGAATGCTCTGAGCTTGATTGCCAATAAGAGCAAGTTCAAGAAGCAGCAGAGAGAGTACCAGACGAGTGGAAAACAATGAGTTTAGTTTGGTTTAGTTTAGTTTTGTATATACCTGTAAATATCTAGTCTAGTAGTCTTCTCTTTGCTTTTGTAGTAAGAAAGGAAGTTCGAATTCTATATGTATCGTACAAAAATTATAAAAATAGCAAAACAAAACAAAACAAAACAAAACAATTTTTATAAAGCAACAGAAAGAAACTTCTCCAGTCCAGCGCTTCTGTTCGCCTGGTCATCGCATCTGTCCAGCTCATTGCTCAGTCCACTGCTTCCAGCTCCTTTTCTTTTCTTTTCCCTTCTTCCCCTTCCACCTGCCAGCAACTCCGCTAGCTCACTCTTCCTTCACACTCACAGCGTTGCTAGTCTTCAAAAGGAGTCGTCGTTAGTCAAACAAATCTCTCCAGACCACAACCAATCGACAATAACACGCATACATATCCAGCGGTCAGAGCGTCCAAAGTGTTGTTCTTGCCTCCAGATCTTGCCCCCCTCCCCCAAAAAAAGAAAAACTTCAGATCTGGCATATCTGGCTCTCTAATTTTTGCCACTTACTAGCTGAAACCAAACCCATCATGTCCAACACAACGCACTACAAGCCTTCAGAACATGGGAAGCGTGCTGGTTCCATATCAAGCTCAAACTCCTATGATTCCTACACAAATTCTTCCATTGTCACTTCCAGCTCACTTGTCAGCCAATTTTCTAGACCGAGTTCTACAAACGATCTGCTTTATGTTGAAAACAAGTTCAGAAAAGCTTCTAGATCGAAGCTACCTCATGCACATCAACACTCATTTCAGCCTTATCCTCAGCAACAGCAGCAACCTCAACACCATTATCAAAACTATCCTTTTAAGTCCTACTCTCAGACTCCGCAAAGATCTCAGGCACAACCAGTTAAGATTCCTAGAAGCTCAAGTGCACAATCTCCACTCATGCATCTTTCTCAAAGATCCCGTCATATAACTCAGAAATCCCGTTCTCCTAGTCTAGAAAATATTTCAGAATTGAAAAGACAAAATATGGTGCCAAATCTTCAACAATTTCCTCCTCAAAAAAGACCACACTCAAAAGCAAACAGTTTCACTTTCCCAAATGGCGAAGTCTATATACCGAGAAACATGCAGAGAGGTTCACAAACCAATCTTGCAAAATTGAATCATCAACATGATCAACATCAATTACCTCAACAACTAAATTTTCAATATCAACATTTTCAAGCTCCATATATAGTGACACAACCACCAACTCCAACTTGCAATCAAAAACCAAAACTATGTAACTTTCAACTCGATCAATGTGACTCAAATTTATCAACCCCAGCAACAAGTTTTTCAGCCTCACCATCTCCATCCCGTGGGTCTCGTACAAATAGTACACAGGAAAGTTCACCACCTTCTTCAATTGATGATTTAACTGTGGTGACTTCTCAAATTGATACTTTGGATTTGGGAAATTCAAATAGGGTCACTGAATTGAAAAAAATTGAAGAACATAATAGAGTTTCAAATTTTGAATCTGGTGGTTTGGAAAATAAAATTGAACAGTTTGTTGAACAGGTTGATGATTTTGTTAACCAAACTCTTGCAGAAGAAATTCAAACTTTGAAAGAACATGAACATAATGAAATTAATAATGATAATGAGATTTTGACAAAAAATGAGAATGTTGATGATATGAAACAAAACGTCAAACAAACAGAAAAAATGAATGAAATGAATAATGAACTAAAAAAAGTGGTGAAAGATGTTGAAACTCGTTCAGCCAATAAACCAACTGAAATGATTGTCAATCAAAATATGCAATCTACAAAGATCAGATCACAACCAACTTTAGAAATTTCTAAAACTTCTAAACACAACTCTAAAGAATCAAGAAATTCAATTGTTAAAGAATCAAAACTTCAAAAAAAACCTTCACTTGTTAAAAGATTTTTTTCAGTTTTCAATAAGAAAAAGAAACAAAAATTGAATCCCTCTTTTCCCACTTCTGTTCCACCAACGAATCAACAAGTTTCAAGACAAAATATCTCAGTTAGGAAATCATCCGGATCTTTAAAAGTAAATGAAAATATTGTTAAACCGCATTCACAAGTGGAAAAAGAACAATCTCAACTTGTTAAACAATTAAGTAATACCTCAAATAGTTATTCATTCACTGAAGACGATGAAACTATGGGCTTTCATATTGGTGATATTTCTCAAGATTCTTTCACATCAGATTTAGTTTTAGATAAACTTTTCTCAAAAATCTCAGGAAATCCAACCCAAAAAATCAACAATAATGAACGAATTTTAAAATCTTTACAAAAAGAGAAATCAAACAACAGTTTTGAGATTTCAAGTCAGACAATGGAAACAAGTTCAATTAAAACTGACTTAGAACAAGATGATGATTCTCCAATTCAATTTGAAGATTTAAAATTTATTGAGAAAATTATTGAGTTTGGCGAAACTTCATTTCCTGATCTTGGTTCAACTGATTTAGGTCAATCTGAAAGAAAATTACAAAGGTCGAAATCAATTGAAAGGAAAAAATCTATTTCCAAGAATAATTCAGCTTCAAATAGTGTTTCATCAACTCCAACAAAATTTTCAAATAGCAATGATTATAGTGACACTGATTTTGAAATTGATCAAGATGCCGTGAATAATGAACATTTAGAATTAATTTTTTCAAATCAACCAAAAGAACCATTGAAAAATTCAATTTTTTCTTCAACTCCAATTTTGAAAAAATCAAATAATAGTTATAATTCATCTAAAAAAGTCATTTTCACAAACCAAATATTTATTAATAACACTTATCCATCATATATCTATGATCGTCACTCAAGAGCAATTTCAAGTTATAATTTAAGTCCACAAATGATCCAACAAATTCGTTATGAAATGAATGAATTCAAGAGGTCAATGATAATCCATGAATCAAGTCGTTCAAATACCCATTATTTTCGTGGTTAATTTGGACATGGAAAAGAGGAAAAATACAACACATACATAATAATAATAATAATAATAATAATAATAATAATAATAATAAAACTATTTAGATTTCACATTAGAAATTTTAATAAAACTTTTGTCATGATACCTTCCTGTATAAATCTTATCTGTAAAAATCTGGCCTACTAACATTCAATCCATACTCAGCAACAGCACTACTTAAATCATCCATAGTTAAAACAACTTTTTTTGAACTATTTGAATTTGAAGTTTGCTGTTGATTAGATACACCAGCCACTAAAGCTTTTGCTCTAGCTTGTGGGTTACTTGAATTAAAAACTGTTGAAGATGATCTTATTCTTGAATATTCATATGCATCAGTGGCAATATCTGAAATGAATTTTTGAGTTGCTAATGCTAATATACGTTTGCTTAAAAAAAAGGTTAGTTATTTCTTGCAACCCATACAAGCAGTTCATTGAATTCATGACTGAGGAAAAACAAAAACTGATCTTACATTCTCACGTCTTTACAATCTAACCCATTTTTGGCAAGATAATAATCAGTAACTGAATCAGGTATCTTTAAATAAAAAAAAAAAAAAAAAGTTAGTGTTAGTCAGAAAGTAAATTTCCAAACTTTTTCGGTACATACTATAGGGTAATAATCTTCCATCATCTCTAAAATCTCATGTAACGTTTTATCCTTTCTTGTGAATTCAGGTAATTCAGGAACTGTAATTTTAGGTAAAGAATTTGTTGGTTCTTCAGTTGAATTATTTAAATTTCCATTTCCTTCAACTTCATCATTGAAAATCACTTCGTCTTCAATATCAACGTCCATTTGATCTTCTTCGTGTTTTGGATGTTCCTCAGTACTCATTGTGGGATTTTCTTTTTTCGTTGTGTTAATTGTTGTTGTAAGTTGTAAGTAATATTGAGAATCTTAAAATTAATATTGAGAAATTTCTACAAAAAACATTAAAAAAAAATATTGGTAGGAGGCGCATATCTATAAATTTATAATATTGTGTAATGTGTAATGTACTTTAACTGATTGATGATTGAAGCTACTTGAATTGATTCCACTACAAGCCAGTCTGTATCATTTTTATCATAGCTTTGAAATTACAAACTCATCAAATATCCCAATCGTTCTCCACTGTTTTCTTCTCATTGACATCAATAAACGGTTGATCAATAGTCTCAATTGTGATATCAGAACATAATGGACATCTTTTAGACAACAACTCATTGATCTCAGGTAAATTAATAAACTTCTCCCCATTCTCATGTTTTGATTGTTTGTATTTTTTCTGTAAGAATTCAATTTTTTTCTTTGTAGAATAATCATTAGAATTTAATATATGTTTAACTAGACAATCTGAATGGAAACAATGACTGCAAGGGAAAACAAAAAACTTTCTTGTTGTTAGTAGCATCTCACAAATGGAACACGATTCTCCTGGTTGGATGACTTGATGACGTTCATTAGATTGTGAGATCTCTTTTAAAATACTCTCATTAATTGTGATGGAAGAGTTCATCTCAATCGTTAAATTGTTAATTGTTGAGCTGTATTTCTCTAAATCTAAGCAAATTTCATCTCTTAAATTATCTATAGTGGTGAAATCTGGTATTATTGGTAATAAATCTTTGATTGTTAACAATTCACAATTTGATAATAAAAATTTAACTTGTTTGGAAATTTCATCCTTATCAGAAGGTCTAATATTATCAATTTTGGCCTTTGCTAATTTCAACCATAAAAATTTTCTAGTTTTATTATCACTTGGTTTATCTGCAACCAATATAGCTAAATCTATCATATCATTTGATAACGCTAAGTTGATGGCATCTTCGAAAAAATTCAAATTAGAATAAATATAAACAGCAGATCTTAATTTTTTGAATCTTAAACAAAGCCTTAAGATAAAATCAGCATTGAATTTGAATTGTCCATTACTTTTCTCTAAGTAAATCATGATCAAATCTTCATTTTCTAGAGTTTCATTTGAAATTAGAATGTATAACAAAGTGTCATGAACAATAGCTGTGTTGTTATGTGGTTTAGATACCCAGTAATTCAAGTATCTAAAAGCATGATTATTATCTAGTTTCACTTTTTTTGTATGATTGTTATAACTTAAAATGGATGGTAATAATTTGGTTGTATCAATATTTTCCATTCTTAACCAAGTATCCACAGTTAATTCTGGTGAGTGAACCAACAGCACAGTGGAATATTTATAAACAAGTTCTAAATCATTATTTCTCTCCATAATTTTTAATGCTTCTTTCCAATTTTCTAGTCTTATCCAGTAAGCCAAAACAAAATCATAATCATTGATTAAATTGGCATAATATAATAATTCTGATCTTCTATTATGTGATGTAATGATTTCGTAAATTGTTTCTTTATCAAAAACGGTTTTGTTCTCCGCAAGGAACTCTTGGAACTGTTTTTCAGTGTCTAATTTTATTGCTGTTGTTTTAGGTAAGCTTGCAATTTGTTCTGTTGTTAATTGATCATCAATTTCATTTAATTTCTCAATGAATAGTTCCACTATCCATGAACTTAACATCACTTTTTGCATTTTAAATTCAAAATTTTTATCTGATTTGATTTTATTGAATTTTGCTAAAAAATACTCTAGTAGTCCATCTTTTTTTTCGTTTGAATTTTCATCATCTAAAAATTTTAGAGCAATTGTTTCAAACGATGCACTTGACTTAGCATATGTTCTTGCAGCTTCAGTGAAATCGCATTTAGAAAAAAAATAATCACCCTTTCTGGCATAAATAATGTCTTTGACTTTATCATCTTTAGCAATTTCCAATGCTTTATCAAATTCATCTATATCTAGAAGCAGTTTCCAAATGTTTTTTTCTTCATCATTAATTGAGATCTCATATATATTACAATCAGAATAAAGCCAAAAAGTGTTTTTTAAGTAGTCAGCACTCAATCCAATTAACCGTTCGTCATCTGAAGTTGGTAGTATCTGATGATAAACCAATTCATCACTCAATTTATTTATTATCATTAATTCTTTACCTCTAAGTATCATCAAATGATATTTACTCAATACGATAGATTTGCATTTGTGTGTAGATTTTGGAAGTTCAATGTTTAATAAAAACTTCAATTTACTAAAATTTTTTTGTTTTTGAGCTATTCTTTCTTGTGAGACTGAACCAAATACAATTCCATCATTAGTTAACCAACCAAAATCTAAATTAAAGCTTGAAAATTTACTTCCATTAATATTCCCAAGATCTTGATATTTTTCTGATTCAACTGGTTTTTGTTTCAATATAGATCCATAAAGTAAATCTGTTGGTTTTTTCGATTTATTTATCTGATCACACCAATAAATTATGTTATCTCCTCCAACTATCAAAATAATCAAATCATTGGTTTCATAATTGTAATTAACCTCTATCCCATCAATGGGCTGGTCCAAATGAAACAATAACTTGCTTATCTTCTTGCTGTATTTCTGGCTAGTTTCTTGATATTCAAAACAACACTCATAGATCGTGCCAGATTTATCTCCCAAAAGCAATGGTCCCGTGGTACTCTCACTGACAGCTTCCAGATTCCATCCAACAGCATTGATCTTACACCCTTTCAACTCATTCAATTGTTTGAACTGCGTAGAATTCTTATGAATATAAAAACACTCATTATTTTTCGCTGTCCCTACTATCAAATGACGGCCTGTTGGGTCCATAAACAACTTCTCTACTTTGGCTGGCAGCTGAAGGGTTTCTATCACAGATGGATTGTTCAAATCAATTCTAAACAACTCGCCCGACTTGAAGCCCACGACCAACAGGTCGTTGCAGACGCTGAGCGCGCTAATATTGCTGATTTCTGTCTGGAATTGGACTGGTGCTAAGCTGAATGTCTCATTGAGCTCTAGCTGCGGAGCGTCTGCCATTCTGTTCCGCTGAGGTTTTCTTTATATATGTGGCAAAATTCAATTCTCGTTGATGTTGTTTAATTTTAAATAAAAATAAAATAAAATGAAAATAAAAATTTAAAATAAAAATTTAAAATTCCAATATTTGTTAGTAGTACATAGCAAACCAAACAAAAACTTTGTTAGTGCAGTTACAGAAATGTCCAGTGGGATTCCAGTCAAGCTGCTTAACGAAGCACAAGGCCATGTTGTGTCACTAGAGCTGAATTCAGGAGAGACGTACCGTGGCAAACTCGTGGAGTCACAGGACAACATGAATGTCCAGTTGAAAGATCTTACCATAACCACCAGAGAAGGCAAAGTGTCTCACATGGACTATGTTTTCATTAGAGGTTCCAATATCAGATTTTTTGTTGTGCCGGACATGTTGAGAAACGCGCCTATGTTTGATCCTACACATACAAAACCACCCCCTCCAATTCGTGGACCAAGAAGAAGATGAAGAGCAGTGTAGTGATGACGGAGTGATGAAACTAGAAGATGATGCAGGATGATACTTTGTATACTAGAGAAATATATATATATATAATTATAATTATAATATCGCTGCCATATGTGTAACACGTTTCTACCCAGAGCTATTGAAGATACGATACTCCAATTCAGAAGCAGCAACATGTTCATTAATCAATGGTTTCAATTCATCAACCAATAGCTTCAAGTTACTTTGATCACCAAACAAGTTCTTATAAATCAAATTCAAATTGGTTCTTGAATTATCAGATAACGAATTCCCAATCAATTTTCTGAAGAATTCAACATCAAGTGCGATTTGTTTCAAACTTTCATCTGTTAAAACACTAACATCCCTCAATTTCTTTAACATGTTTGCTGTACAATACTCCAATAAATCAATCAATAGTTTTGAAACTAATTGAATAGAAACTTTTGAAACATTTGTACGTACTGTTATTAAAGTTGTCAACAGTTCATAAATATATTTTGATGGTTTGGTTGGTGGTTCTGTCATTCCTGCCCAATCAATAGTTGGAATTTCTTTCGAGATGATTCTTGAGATTGTTTTTCTTTGGTCAGTAATATATGAATCAAACACTGTTTGTTCCATTTGTTGTAATAATGTATAAATGTTAAGATCCGTTGTTGTTGATAATGATGTGTCAAATTTGGAATCAAAGATTTGAGTTAGTTCTGGAATAATATTCTTATTCAATTTCTTCAAATTTGATAAAGTTAATAATTTATGGTAATTTTTATCTTTTTTAGAAATCCCACTGTTATTGTTTTCTTGGATTATTCTTTGAATCATACTTTCAATTATAATATCAAAAGATCTTAAAAACTGTAGTTGAACACCATTGATTATTTTTCTTGAAGTTAATTTCAGAATTTGAATCTTATTTTTATTATTGTTAATTAGTTGTAGTTTTTTATCAATTAATGAAACACTTAAATTCTCAATAATAAATTTTTCAAATTCAAATATCAAATTTGGTAATAAAGTTTCATCTGAATCAATTTTTTCCCAATTTTCCAATTTTCCAATATTTCTACAATCATTTAACCAACTTGCAATCACTGCGGCAATAAATCTTGTATCAATAACTCTAGTAAATTCTTTCAGTTTAGAAACAATTTCTTCGTCATTACAACTTAATTGGCCTAATTCATTGGTTATATTTGCAATCTTCCCAATAATATTTGGTAAATATTTTAAAACACTCAAACTATTAGTGAATGGTGGTAAAATCCCATAATTCACCATTAAATCAATCTCACTTGAATCTTTATGAGTTGAAGGAATTAGAACGGAGCTTGATGAAATATTTTTCAAAGAATTTTGATCAGAATTTAGAAAATTGTATAATTTATTAATTACTAATTCAATAAATTGGTTTTTCTTCAATAAGATATCATTAATTTCATATTGTTCAAAATTCAGAAAATTTAATGTTGAACCAATATAATTTGAAACTAATGATTGTTTCTGATAAACACCATTTAAAAAATTCTCAACTTTATTCCAAAATTTTATAAATTTTGAAATTAATAAACTTAATGTTGAAATGAATTTATCCATCATCAACCACATTTCCACAATAATAATTGAATCAACAATACTTGAATTATTTGAATCTAAGTCATTGAAACAATTTAAGTTTTTAACAAAATTTGAATAATCTGATTGATTAATTGTTGATAAAATATTAAATTGAATGTTTAAAAATTTTTCATGATATTTACTGAAAATTTCATTAAACTTATTAATGAAAAATTTAAAATTCAAAAAAATCCATTCTAAAATTGGATTATCATAAACATCTAATTCTAATAATTTTTTTATTATATTTAAAAATTCTAAATCATCAATTTCTTCTTCATCATTTTTATTATCTTCTTTAAGAGAATGTTTAGTTGATGAATGATAGAAATTAATATTATTTTGAAATTCACAATCATTTTGTAATAATTCCCATAAATGTTTTCTATATGAATCAATAATATTTTCAATATCTTCCCAAACTCTATTAATAATCTTGTTATTATTTTCATTTGTTTCAAATTTAATCATTTTATAATTTTTATAATCATGGATTAAATTATCATAATCATTCATTGTAATATAATTCTTCAACAGGTTAGGTAAATTAAACAAAATTTTATTTCTTTCAACAAATTCAATTGATTTTTTCAATTTTAATTCTTTTTGCTTTTTATTGAAAATTGGATTAACTAATAAATTTGACCCTTTATTTGCCTCATTTATACTAGTTTTCAATCCACTCAATCCAGCATCATTTTCATTAAATCCCATCTGTTGAAAATTTTGTAGAATATCATCTAAACTTGATTTCGATCTAACAAATCTGAGAAATTCATGTCTAACTAAATCTTTCAGCTCATTGTTCTTAAGAGCAATAGTTTGATCCAAGTTATTCAATCCATCAATCAATTCTTTAAAACTATCATCTTTATGAATGATTTTCAAAAATTTCTTAGAATTAAATTGTTTACTATTGATACTCAACATTGATAATTCATTTTGATTGATATCATTGATGTTTTTTTCACGTAAGACTTGTGCAATAGATTTGTTGTATGTGAGTGGATCAAGCGTACTATTGAGATCTTGGTTATTGAAAGTATCCTCATTAACAAGATCTAAGAACAAATTATAAGTTTCCTTTTGAGAAACACCTTCAATTAACAATCTGTCGGCGTTATTGAAGTCTTGAGTTGTTTGTGATTCTTCCCATTGCTGTGGATGAAGTGTGGTAAGCTTGTATGTTTTCAACAACTCTTCTTCGATGGACATTTGTGAGGGAAATTTGTTAATTTATTGTTTATTTTGTTTATATTTTGAAATTTGAAATTTTTTTCCCCTTTATATATTATTATATTAAGCTACAATAGAAAAGTTCATTAACTCATTTCATTTAGATTATTGATATGAAATATAAACATAAAGTATCAAACCCAATGAATCTATCACTTTTTTTTATCAAATTCTTGTAAATTATTCTCATTAATCGACATTTCAATAAACCTCAAAAATCTTTCTCCATATTCTTTTGGAGGCACCGAACTAATAATCTTTCTATCATTACTCAAACTTCTCCAAAAAGTCTCTAACTTCTTGATGGTTGAGTAGTGGGTTAAACAATCAATTATTCCTAAGTAATAAATATGGTTCAACGGCAGATCATTTGAATCTGTTGATTGAATTCCTCCATCATTCAAATGGAAAATGTTTGTGACCGGTGCCGTGGTTCCAGTAGATGGATTTGAAGGATTTAAATCATCTAAATTTTGTAAATCATTTAGTTTATCCAAGATTTTAGGATTGGTTTTCTTTAAATCTTTAACATTTGAAGAAATTGGTGAAAAAATTGATAATTTTTTATTTTTAATAATATCATCTTCTTTTTCAACATTAGTCAAATCATGGAAGCCAATTAAGAAAGAATAATCCATAATTTTCAATTTAATTAATAATTGGACATCCGATTTCAATTGTTTCAAGAAAATTGGTAATGTTGATGGACCAAATTGAATGATTTCTTTATTTTCAATCCAATTCAAATCCTTTAAAATCTTATGATTATTTTTGGTTGAATCATTTGGTTTTAAAACAGTATATCTTCCAAATGTTGAACCTTTCAAATCAAAGGTTCTTTCTAATTGTTTATGAGGCGGGAATAAATTATTCATAACAATAAAATAAATTTTTCTTTTTTTCAAACCATAACTTAATGGCATTTTAACTCTATGTAAACCATAAAATTGACATAGTAAAGTATTTGGATTTCCTTTTATATGACCATAATAATCTTTTAAAATTTTTCTTAATTGAACATGCTCTGATCTATGAATTGTTTTGATGATAAATCTATAATCTCTTGAATAATAGAAAAAAGATCCTGATTTACCAGGTGAAGTTAATTCTGAAAGGATATATTTTGAAGTTAAAGACATAAGATAATCTGCGGGATCCAATCCAAACATCAATCTTAATTCTCTAAAAACTAAAGGACTATAATCTTTAAATTTGAAGTCATATTTGGAAGAAGGTGTTAATTCATTACCAGAACTATCAAATGCTAATTTTTTATTTGATTTGAAATCTTTGTCACTTAATGGTGTCATTATCCCTGAACATCTCGAAACAGCTACTCTTATACCAGTCAACATATTATAAGCCACAACGTAGTTGACATGACCTTCACTGACTTTATTTCCAACTAAAACATTTTCATCATCATAGTTCATACGATGATGATGGTTATTTTTCAAAGTGTTTTTGGAAATTGAATACCTCTGTTTTTTCTTGAACTCTCTATTATGAAGCACAGAGTTACGCACTCTTTCAATTTCCAAGCTTGCAGTATCAATACTTCTTGAGTTTGTAGTAACTGTAGAGTTCCTGTTTCTTATAGTTGAACGATCAAAAGGTTCTACTGCAGAAATTGAATGTGTTGTTCTTCGTCTTAAAGTTTGGTGAATATTGTTGATTTCATTAATTGTATTGTTATCATTATGGTTATTATTATTATCTGTTGTAGTTGTAGTAGTTGTGGTTGTGGTTGTAATTGGATTACTATTCAAATGATGAAATTTAAATTTTTTCAATGTATCATGAACATTGGGCATACTTGCCGATTTATAATTCACAAGTATGTTTTTAGTGATGCTTTGTTGGTCTATCATAATTTCATTTGAAGAGTCTATATAGTCCTTTGCATCAATTTCGTCGGCTAAGGATTTAATATTTAGATTTTCTGAACTGTTGTTGTTGACACTATTTTGGATCACCGTCTGTTGTGTTGCAATGTTTATATGTGTACTATCCTGACTTCCTGTTTTAGAATGGTTCAAGGTTGTATCAGTGGTGTTGCCAGAGTCTATCGAACTGCTTTGGTTTGTGAAAACAATGGATTCATCGGTTTTGGACAGAACTCTTGATAACGGCGTGCTTGGAGTACGTATTTTAGTTGTAAAAGAGTGTATGCTGATAGTGTCCTGGATCTGCTGTTTCTGTGGGTCTGTTAAAACCTCCTGCGGCAATTCATAGCTCATCATTCAAAAAAAAAAGGACTGCAAAGAATATTATATGAGGTTGTGGTGGAAGGGGGAAAAGTAGGTAAAATGCGGGTTGAAAAAAGATTTCAGTAGGTCTTTGAGTTTCAGATGTGTCTATAATTGTTGTTCTATAGCAAAATGGCCAGCTTTAAAGCGCTGTTTTAGGAATGTTTTATTGGATGAGAAGTGCAAAATAAATAATATTCATTGTTTTTTTTTTTTTTTTTTTTTTTTTTTATTTTTTTTTTGTACAAATTTACGTATCAAAATCAGCGAGAAGACAAAATTCCATTTATTTATCGTGTTTTATGTGTTGAAGAAGGGAAATGAACGTTTATCAAATCCACGTCGTTCTTCAGCACCTGAAATACCACCCAACAGGGAAAGATGGAACGTCAAACACTGAAGTTTAGAAGAAGATAAATCAAGGATCAACTTCCTCTGTAAGTAGAATAACTATGATTGGAAAGCAGCAGTGGGATATGATAATGAGCATCTGGAGGACTTTCGACAGTGAACACGACATCTACAAACGGGAAGAATGTACGCGCAGTGTCTGGGTTGTCAGCAGCTAAGTTCTTGAAATATTGACCTGTTTGGAACCTCATCTTGTAGACTGCTGGCTTGAGCTCTTGCCATTGTTGTTGTTGAATGCCCAATGCTCCCAAATCTTGTTTAGGATCAAACACCCAGTTGGCAACTCTCCCATCGCTATTAGTCTCTGCCAGTGCAAACGGTTTAGCACTGTTGTTCACCACTGTTTCTTCTTCTGAGTCTGCTGGCAAGTCTGCTATTTTGTACAGTGCGACCACCACTTGGGCAGCTGGCTTGCCTCTTGTTGTGTCGAGTATGTGGCAGGTGATTGGAGGCATTTTCTGTTCTTCTGTTCTCTTCTTTTTAGTGCTGAAATGCTGTTTATGTTTATGTTTATGTTTATGTTTACTGTAGAAAACTGTTTATTTATATATGTAGCAAGAAGTCGTATTTGACCGTTATCAACACTACACAACAGCAGCAAACAGGGTGAAGTGAAGTAAAGCGAAGTAAAGTGAAGAAGAAGAGATGGACTTCGGGCCTGGTGTCGACAACTTGGTGCTCAGAAAGAACGGTGTCGAGTTCTACAGCGTTGCAACTTTCCACACAAGCAAGTTATTAGAGCAGTGTGTGCCCTTGTTGGTTGCAGATGTGGTGGGCAGCGTTGATCTGGTTGAAGTCTATGGAGTCGCTGCGTTGTCGCTGCGAAGACAGCGTGTGTTGGTGGTGCACAATCATCCTGTGAAGCTGCTCAAGCTATGTGGACGCGTTGTGCACTGGGCTGAACAGCAGATTTGGGAGCGTCCATGGGTCCTGCTGGCTTTGGACGACTCTTCGTGTAGCTGTACACTGGCAGTTAAAGTGCCTGCTGTGCAGGTGTACGCTGCTGGTGTTGTAATGGAAAGATTTGATGGGCTGCTGGTTGGTGTTGAAGGAAGTGCGCAGTGGTTCAATGGGAAGCATGAGCTGGTGGCAACCAGTTTCTGGCTGCTGGACAACAGCAACAGGTTTGCCAGCGAGCTCGAGTGGTGGGACACAGTGCTTACTTTTAGAGAGAAATGGTTGAAGAAACCATGGGTTCAAGAGCATAGAGTGAATAACGAGACACAACAACTTGCTGGTGTGACAGTGGCTCCTGAAGTGTTGGCTGATAGAGAGATGAGGAGACGACTGATACTCAGCTCTACTGTTGTTGAAAGTACAAGAATGGGCATCACAGATTCAATTGAGATGAATAGAAGACGGTTGAATAATGGTGGTAGAGATATAGAAAATAATAATAAAAATAATAAAAATGATGATGATGATGATGATGATGAGATACAAGAAATACCCAGAGCAACATTCATATCATCAGTTAAAAAAGAAAGATATGTATCTCCTAAATTACTTCCTTTTTATTCAAACTACAACCATGCCACTCCTAATTGGTGGTTTATCACAAAAGATTTGAAATATCATCAATGTTTCAAACCATACACTCTTCAACAATACCAATTTGAACTCATTCGTTGGATATATCACAACAACAGACTTAAAGTCCCATTGTCAGAAATCTACTCCATCCAAAGCCTTTACAAATTACTTCAAAAAATCAGTCAACGAGCATTCCCAGTTCAAGTCATTGACCTAACTAGTGACAACCATAAAATTAAAACAGTGAATGAAATACTTGGTGAGTTATTTCATACTGCACGTCATGAATTAACAGTAGCAAACCTATTGCAGTTTGATCATGAACAAGTTTGTTATACAATTAACTTATTTCAATTTTTAAAGACATTGGTTAAAGATTTGAGGTCTTTGAAAAAATTTAACAATCAGAATATAAAGAAATGTACTTTGATATTGCCAAATTATATCTCTATTTATAACAAGTCAAATAATCTTTCCAAAGATGATAAAATATCAATGGATCTGAATTTGTTCATTCCAATCGTTCACTGGTTGATATTAGAAGAGATGGATTCTAATAGATGGTTGTTCAACTCTGATCTTTTGGAGATCAGTTGTATGAACTGATCATAGCATCGCATTATAGCATTAAATTGTATAATTTATATCAAAGTGGTTGGTCCACGCTCATCGCATAAAATTTTATTTAAATAAAAGGAAAAAAAAAAAAATATTTGTCACTAGTAGAAACAATTTTATTAAAAAAAGAGGACTAAAAATGGCTCTTTTCCAAGTTGAAGGATGGAATTTGGACTCTGTGAAAGTTGCTGAAGGTGGTGAACCAGCGAAAAATAAAAACAAGGCGAAGAAGGAGAAGAAAAAACAGAAGAAGGAGCTCAAAAAAAATTCAATTAAACAAGAAGTTGATAGAGAATATGAAGAATTGAAACCTGTTAAGCAAGTCAAACAAGCTGAACAGAAGAGCAAATTTAAAGAAAAGAAAGATGTTAAGACAAATGAAGTTGAAAAACTCAAAGATGAGAAACTTATTAAAAAATCTTCTTTAGAAGAAGAAGAACCAAAAACTCCACAATTAGACATTTCAAAACAAAAATTAACACCATTACAACAAAAAATGATGGCTAAATTAACCGGCTCGAGATTCAGATGGATTAATGAACAATTATACACAATCACTTCAGCAGAAGCATTAGAATTAATTAAGAGACAACCAGAATTATTTGATGAATATCATGATGGTTTTAGATCACAAGTTCAATCATGGCCAGAAAATCCAGTTGATATTTTTGTAAGACAAGTGAAAGAACGTTCATTGAAACCTGTTAATGCTCCTGGTGGTTTACCTGGTTTGAAAAATAAAAAAGTTGTTGTTGCTGATATGGGATGTGGTGAAGCACAATTTAGTTTAGATATTCAAAATTTCTTGAAAAAGAATAGTGAAAAAAAATCTAAAGGGAAGTTTAATAACAAGATTGATATTGAAGTTCATAGTTTTGATTTGAAAAAAGCTAATGAAAGAATCACAGTTGCTGATATTAGACATGTTCCATTGGAAGACAATTCTTGTACTATTGTGATATTTTGTTTAGCATTAATGGGTACCAACTTCTTAGACTTCATCAAAGAAGCGTATAGAATCCTAGCACCAAGAGGTGAATTATGGATTGCAGAAATCAAATCTAGATTTTCAGATTCAACTGGCGAGGAATTCGAAGAAGCGTTAAAATTACAAGGATTTTTCCATAAGAAAACAGACAATGAGAACAAGATGTTCACTCGTTTTGAGTTCTTCAAAGCACCAGCTGATATCATTGCTGAAAGAAAGGCTAAAATGGAAAGAAAAAAAAGATTTATTGAACATGAAGATAAAGTTGAATCTTTGCAGAAAAAAAGACAGAAAGTCCCAGAAGGCAAATGGCTGCTGAAACCTTGTATTTACAAACGTCGTTGATGATTTAAATCCATTGTTAATTTGAGTATAACTGTTTTGTAGTTCTTTCCACTGCTGATTACGTAAAATCGAGCTACTGATTTTTTTTTTTTTTTTT